>APFE031754243.1:88948-110658 GCA_000404065.3 Pinus taeda
CAAGGGGTCTCATCACGAGCTAGCTTGTTCAGCAAAGTTATAAATCAAGTGAATGACTATGTCATAAATTGGCTATCAAACCAAGACATTGTTCTTTAAGAGTAAAATAAAATTAAAGCAATAAGTGTGGATGTGGATTCTTCTTTGAGAGCTGTAGGTTTCTTTAAGTAGGATAAAGGATCATTGTTGGGTAACAGGTAACCCTGTCGAGGCTATGAACACCTACTGGCAGCAGAGGCTCTATCTACGACAAATGAGCATATTTAAAACTGATTTACAGAGAAGCCTTTGTTTTATCTTTATAAAACCAAGTAATGATTGATGTAAATACAAGGACTAGCTTGACGAAGTAAATAATCAGAGTTGAAAATAGTTGAAACAAAATATCATTGACAGGTTAGAACATAATGTACTTTATCTTTCAATAATAAAGTTTAATTTTCTGGAAATTTTTATATTTTGGAAGTATAGAAAATTCAAAAGAATGAAAGAGATAACTAGTTCTTCCAAGTGAATCGCCAATTGTTGTGGCCACCAACAACCCCCCTTTTTATTTAGTGTTGTGACTAATACTAAATATATGGGGACCCTTAGCTAAATTCAAAAAAATCAATTAGTGATTGTATTTCCTATTCAATAAAACTTACCATTGTAAACTTAAGAAAATACCTTTGAAAATATCTATAAAAAAAAACTTAATTTTTGTGATGAGGGAAGACAAAATCACTCCTTAAAGGATATCGTATCACAGAAAAGATAACAGGATGCCTCCCTGCAAGCCAAAACTCTAAGAATGCGATATTGCAATGTGAGATCACATATTAAAAACATATATATCACATCGCATGCTTTAAAACGCACGTATGCTGAAAAACTACAGAAAACGCCGATATGTGATATTGCATATCGCAAAATCGCACCTCGCAAGGAATACATTAAACCGAAATGCACATACTTATGAGTTTGCGATAATGCGACCATGCGATATTGCGATATCACGATATCGCGATAAAGCAGAAAAGCGATCTTACGAAAGAATGAAAGAGCAATCATGTGATCATGCGATCATGCGATATTGCGATTATGCGATGCATAGTCTCATCGCAAATTTTTCTGGTTCATTATTCAAGGCAAAGTGTTTCCATTAAACGAGAATGGTTATGTGCTTTAAATGCTCATTAATGAAGTAGTTGCCAGTTGTTAATGAAATCTGGTTTTGAGTTTATCAAAGAGCCAATTCACGTAAGGTGGCATATTTTTAAATGTCTTCGGCAGTAAAAGCATTCCCGTCGTTATTTATTGTCATTACTCTCACCTCACTTGTAAACTGCAAGAACGAAGGACAAAAGCAGGAAACTACGGTGAAAATAGGCGAGGCTCTGATATCTGAAGACAGAGAAAAGGCACCCCTGCACAAATACATAGCATGCAATAGAAACGCGGGTATTTTCACCTGGGAAGGCATACATAATCTATTTGAGGAAATAAATCCAAAAGTAATGGGATTTATGGCTACTACAGGCTCATCAAGGTCGTATGAAGCATCAGTTGCAGAGTTAGCTTGTTCATTCCTGCACCGGAGAGCGGCAAGGCTCAAAATTCTCCCCTGCACAGAAATGGTTAAAGGAATATTAGACAACACTGACATCAAGATAGGCAGTTTAGGGCTCAAGGTCAAGAGCTCTCAAAATCATTGTTTTCACAAAATTTCAACTTTACATCCACTACAAGAAAACACACAAGAGGCGAAAATCGCACTAAGGAAGCTCGGATTAAGAAACAAAGGCAGTTTCTAATGCGCCTAGCGCTAATTGCCCATCGCTGGGTAAAACTTCTCGAAATGGGAAGCCTCTAATTGCTCAGTCTCCTGTAAGCCCAGTACCGAAAAGATGGTGCCAGCTCTTGCTGATTCCGTTTTTCAGCACATTTAAAGGCCAAAGTCAGCCAACTGACTCATATCCAGCTGTTACACAAAAATATCGTCACCTTGATTATTTGCAGTTGGTGTAGGCCTATCATCACCTATACCAGCTTCCTAAGAAAGTCTTAAACCTCATCTCTTCAAAGCAAGCTTTAAAAATGAGATAAAGACATCAAAAAAAGCAATGTAACTCTGGTTCCGCACTTTCTCTTACTTTTGCCTGCGGGCCCGCACCTTTTGTTCAAGCTATCTGCGTACTTATACGCTCTGTATGTAAAGGGGAGGGTGCGTACCCCTGTAAAAGTCAAAAGGCGCAATCTTTATCTTAAAAAACTCATCTTGGGTTAATTCTAGAGTTTTCTAGAATCATTTGTTACGTGGATTGTTCGCTCCAAGTGGTTCATGCATCCCATCATAGGAGGAACTAATCCCTTGTTGAGAGGAGCTATCCCTTTGAAGGAGGACTCTATCCCTTTGAAGGAGGAGCTGGTAACTGATCTCCATTGCACTATAAATTGAAGCATTGGGTCAGTGGCCAGAGAGGTTAGAAGCTGAACTTTTGAGGGTAAATGCTAGTGAAATCAAGACTTCCTATTTGAGCTTAAGAGGAGAGATCACATACCTTTTTGGCCCCATTAGGGAGTGAGTGAAGCTTGTCAAAGTAGAGGAGACTTCTTGTTGGACCCTGGAAGTAGCTTGTACAGTGTCAAGGCAAGGGTTGTAAGGTTCTTTTCTTTTGAATTAATACAATCAAGCTCATTTTTCTCAACAAGTATCTTATGCTATTTTTTTCATGGGCTCCTTGACTTTCATGTTAAATATGTTTTATAATATTGGATATTCAGGTGTTATTTAATTGTTTGCCTTGTTTGTGCTTGCAGGTTTGCGACAAAGGAACTTACTTGGATCAAAGAAGCGAAGGCATCTCCGAACTTGCGTTGGACATGAGGTAGGCCCTTAAACACACTTGTTTCCCATTACTTATAAAGCACATTTAGAGAAAGATAGTGTTTAGTTGGTTTGTTTGTCATTAGGTCTTCATTAGATTCTAGGAAGGTCTGTCTTGTCCGCAAGATCGACTGATTCCGCGTGACACTAAGAGTAGGCCATTTACGCTTGAATACTTTGGTTCAAGAACTCAGATATCCTAAAAAAGATGGAGGAATGGTGGACATAAAGCACCAAACAGGGCTGGAATAGGATGCATACTTTCTAGCTGAAGCTTAAATATTTAAAAAAGAGACTAAAAAAGTGGAATAAGGAGGAGTTTGGTCACATCCTCAAAGAGCAAATTGAACTCAGCAAGCGTATGGCAGAACTCCAACAAAAAATGATAAAATATGGAAGATCGGAGGACCTGGTGTGGGAAGAAGGGTTACTGATCAATCATATAGAGGAACGAAGACAACAAGAGGAAATCATTTGGAAGCAAAAATTGAGCGTTCAGTGGCTGAGGGAGGGAGAACGTAACACGAGATTCTTCCACAAAGCTATGGTGCATCACTGAAAACACAACCACATTTACTCTCTCAAGTATGCACAAGGACAACGTAAAATCCAACATGATGAAATGGAAGGACTTCTGGTCAGAAATTTCAAAGACCTACTTACGGAGAATGAGGACAACAGATCAAAAGCCATCCAAAGAATCACATAGGAAATTCCTAAAATGATATCGAATGAATAGAATATGGCACTAATGCGAGTTGTAGATAAAGAAGAGGTTGAGGAAGTAGTGAAAGGGTTTCCAAAGAATAAAACTCTAGGTCCAGATGGATTCACTGCAAAATTTTACCAAGTTACCTGGCCATTCATGGGACAGGACATCCTAGAGGTAGTGGAGGAATCAAGATGTAATCAAAAGGTATTCCCTAGTATCAATGCTAATTTTATCGCTTTAATTCCTAAGACAGCTAAATCAAAGGATCCTCAAGGATTTTAGCCAATTGCATTGTGCAAAGTCATCTACAAGATTATTGCTACTCTAGTTGTCAAAAACCTGAAACCCCTTCTCCCTAGTCTTATTTGACAGGAACAAACAGGCTTTGTTGAAGGATGTAAAATCCTCGATGGCTTTATCTCATCCTAGGAGGTAGTCCACTCCCTCAAAACCAAGAAGCTCCCTAGCATGATGATAAAACTTGATCTATCCAAAGCTTATGATAGACTTAGCTGGGGCTACCTCACGAGCATTCTTAAAGCCTATGGCTTTTCCCAAAGATGGATCAACTAGATCTTAACCATGATATTCTCTCCAGTCTTTTCCATCCTGCTCAATGGAAACCCCACTAAGACCTTTAACCATACTCATGGCCTGAGACTGGGAGATTTGATGTCACCCTTCCTATTCATCTTGGGAGTGGATGGGCTGGGCCGGTATATAAAACAATAGGTTCACACCTCTCAGCTCCAAGGGCTAAGAATATGGGGAAATGACATGCCCATCACCCAACAATAGTTTGTAGATGATATCATGCTCTTCTTCCAAGCCACCCTAAAGGAAGCCCGTAGCATAAAATATATCCTCGACACCTTCATGGAAGCCTCGAGAACCAAGATCAATAATGACAAACCCTGCATTTTCTTTTTCAACACCCAAATAAATGTTAAGAACTACCTAGCAAGAATGCTTGGGTTTAGCTCTGACAACCTTCCCTCCAAATACCTATGTATGTCTCTTTCAGATAATCCCCTAAGAAATAACTACTGGCTAAACATACTCCAAAAATTATAGGACAAAATCAAGTGTTGGACCTTTCGATCCTTAAACATGTTGGGTAGAACAGTGTTGCTGAAAGTAGTTCTTCAATCGATCCCCATATACCAAATTTCTGGAATGGTCGCCCCAAAAGTCGTCTGCGCCAAGATGGTAGGCATTTTTCAAGAAATTCCTATGCGGTGGTGCTCAGCAGGTCAGGAAAAGGGCACTCGTGTCATGCAAAGGCCTTGCTAAAAAAAAAGAGGATGGAGGCCTAGGACTGAGGGACCCATACCTCTTGAACCAAACCATGGGGGCCAAACTATGGTGGTGATGGATGAATGGAGGAACGAATCTATGGAAAATGATATAGACTCACAAATATAATATGTTTGAGATATCGGAGGCCATCCACAGGTATGAAGACCCTCCTGAGTGTTCGACGATTTGGAATCTTGTGGCCAACAATAGGCACCTGATCCACCAGCATGCCTTCTGGGAGATCTGCAATGGAAAAACAGCTAGATTCTGGATGGAAGCTTGGCAACAACGAGGAAAAATGATGGAAAAAGAAGAGATCAAAGATATATATCAACAGACTCAAGATAGAAACACACAGGTAGTGAGCTAGTACTAGAAAGAGGAGCAGAGGGGGGAAAGTTGGTGAAGATGGAAGACAAAAGAAGACTGGGAACAACCGGAAGACACAGATCAATGGGGAAAACTAAATAAAGAACTAAGGACAAGGTAGATAATGATTCGCAAAGACTCGGATATTCTAAGATGGGGCTACACTACTAGGGTAACCTTCACTATAAGCGAAGCCTATGATATCCAAGTCTGATAGGAAGGGGAAGGACATGGCATAATATGGAAAAGGATATGGAACGAGGGGTGGCAGCCAAAGGTAACCCACTTCCTCTAGATGGTCAGAAAAGGAAGAATCTTGATCTGGGATCAGTTACAGAAAATAGGCTTCCTGGGACCCTCATACTATGGGTTATGCCACCAAATCGGAGAAGACATGGAACATCACCTCAACAACTGCCCATTCGCAGAATAGAAATGGGGACAACTGCAAGGAATTTTGAAAGGATGGATATAGACCAAAGCACTATTAAAGGAACAATCCTATTATGGTGAACCCACATCTATTCCAGTCCAGTAGTAAATAGGGCTTGAAACCTAGGCCTCAGATTCACCCTATGGGCCATATGGTAAGAGAGAAATCAAAGAATTTGCAAGCACTAAACAACCCCGTAGGAAAATGTATGGGAAGGTATAGCTCAGAACTTAAGGGAAACAATCTTGGCAAAACCATGGCATGAAGAGGACTATCAAGTGTCAGCCTAAGAATGTCGAATATTACAAAAGCTAAGCCTAGCACCAGGGATGATTGACAACAAAGCATGGAAGCTAAGTAATGTGAGCATGAGCTCAGGATCCCAATTCACCCCTCTGGAAGAAGGGTTCATCAAACTCAACTTCGATGGGACATCCAAAGAAAATCTAGGAGAATAAGGCCTAGGGGGCCTTTTTAGAGACTCCCAGGGCAACACATGTCCCATATATGTGGAAAGTTGTAGGATTGCCAACAACAATGAGGCAAAATTTGCTACAGTGAGACACAAACTCTTAATCGCAGTCAAATTGGGATACAAAAACTTGGAAGTGGAAGGGATTCAAGCTTGGTAATCCATACAATAGAAAAATTAAATAAGGGCACTAAGTGGGACAATCTTAGCCAGAGCTAGAGAACTACAAGATTGATATAGGAGATAGGAGAAATCATTCCCAAATTTGATTAAATTCAAGTGAAACATATCCGAAGAGAGGGAAACAAGGGGGCATATTTCATGGCTAACTGGGGGTGTAACCATCAGCAGGACTGGTTGGAAAAACAATGGCCAGTTTGCCCAACGGACACATCCCTTGAATCCATGGAGGCCATCCTAGAACAAGATCTCAAACAGAGCCAGGGAAGTCGAAGTTAGGCAAACCAAGCTCCCGATCAGGATGCGACGTGCTGTTAGGGGCAATAGAGCTCGATTGGACATGGTCAGTACCAAAATGTTTATGACAACCGCCCCCACATGCTTAAGGCACGGGGTGCGGTGTCCTCACTCATGAATGCATGGGATGTGGGTTGGCAAGGTGGTGGAGGGAGAGATAAGGCATGGTGGCAGAGATAGGGGAGGTATTCGATGTGCCGGGAAAGGGAATTCTGCAGAGGAGAAGGGAGGAATCTCAGAGTAGAAGAGAGAAGGTTTAACCACGTTTGTGGGCTAGCAACGACTTTCAGGGATGTAGTCTGGTCTCGCTCCTGGTCAATTTCTAATCTCTGGCGGGATTTATACGGCAATTTCATGCATTGGTGGGGGTTCTATTGGGTGGAAGGGGGAGGCAAAGGGTTGCCCCAATTGGGCTTAGCCCAGTTAGGAAGGAACCAGGGGAGGAAACGGAGGGCCATGGCATGGCTCTGCATGTCAACCCTTTGGCTTTTGAGCCAAAATTTTTGCAATAGCTTGGATATGATGGGGTTGAGGCAAGCTACAACCCATACATGTTAACCTAGTATGGGGACATTGGTGATAGTAGGTAAGGCATGGTGGGGGGGTTGAGTGAAGCTTAGAGAGGTAAACTTGAGTCGTGTGCAGGGGGATGAGATACCAGAAATGCCAGTACTCTACTGAGAAATCCCTGCCAATTGCATCTGCATGGTGGAAAAAGCACTAATAGGGATCTTGGAGTGCAACAGTTGGCAGAGAGGCAAGTATTCCCATGGCAGGAAGTTGCAAGCTAAGGAAGGGGCATGCGGGTATGGCAGCAATTGTAAAGACCAGGTCCAGAAGGGCCCAAATGTTGGGTTCAAAATGCAATGGGGAGATCAACTTCTAAGCCAATGTAAGGGGGAAGGGCACAGGGAAAAGACTGAGGACCCAAGATTGGAACTCAATCGCCCAAGCCACCTATGGCCACATGGATTTCCTAACTCATTGTAGGCTAGGCAACGAAGAGAAGTGAGTATGACCATTTGTGATGGATTGATGTGAACAACACCAGGGATCTAACAGTGTTTGAATGCTTACAGGGCATCAAGGAAAGGGATATGGCTCCCGCTAAACGTGGGCGTGGGTGTGGAAGTAAAGGCCTGGCTCCTCGGGTAGCTAAGAGACCCAACCCGATGGAAGGCCGCAGAGGCTGAAAGTGATCCAAATTAGATCCATAAAAGAATGTTAAGAACTTTGACTGAATTGAGTTAAACAAACCTCTAATGAAATCCAAAATAACATCAAAAGCCCCCCTGAACCAATGGCCATGGCATCCGACACAAAACGACGAGGACCTCGGTCAAAGCGCACTAATTGAGGCCCATGGAGACTGCGTAGGAGGTCAAAATAGCCCCTAGGAGCCCTAGATCGGGAAAAGGGAGGCGATTTTGATGTAATCATGCATCGCTAGGTGAAAAGGGGTGAAATGGAAAGCCTTAAGCACTCAGTCACATTGGGAGCCCGAGAACCGCGGGCGAAAAAGGTAAAAAAAGCACCAATGTATGATGGTGGGAGCCACAGCCTGGAAACCGGTGGTTTGATCGGGACACCCTTGAATGGTAAGAGGTTTTGGAGAAAGCGGAGCGATCACAATCAGCGATCGACGCATGGCAGTAGAGGTGAGAGAAAAATCGCCGTGCTCGCATGTTAACAGTCGAGCAAGTCAACCGTGCTCGACGTGCATATGAAGTTGGATCTCGAGGAGCCCAGATCGGACGGCTGAGATTGTGCTCAATAAAAAGAAGTGGAATTGATAGGGAAATAAGATGTGATTTAAGAGGGATTTGGAATCCGTTGACCGCCACGATGGAAAAAGAGCGTATTCACGACAGAACTGAAGGAATGAGCCGATGAAGCATGCTGGCACCTATTAGATGGGGACACGTGGCACTCCCTAAGCGTTCATGCTAACGTTGAACATGGAACGCCAAGCACAACTGCAAAAGTTGAATCAACGCAGGCATGAGAGGAACCGAGTAGGCATAGGACCGAATGGTTAAAGCCACGAATAGAAAGACAGTCGAAGAATAAGAGAATAGGAAGAAGAATCTAAGAGATCGAGAGAGATAGTGAACAGTGAACCTTGAGAGGAGGACTGAACATAGAGAGCAGTAAAGCCGAGCAGAAGAGAGAGAGGGTCACGCTGACCATAGGTTGCATTGAGCTCCAAAAAGCTTGAAGATTCGAGCCTTCCCATAGAGGAATCTATCTCGATTGAGCACCATAGTTGGCTCTTTCCACTATAGACCAAAGGTCACAGAGCTGGCAGGAAGAAAGGGAGTCTATGAACTCTGAGTGGCTTGGGGAAACCAAGAACCACCCTGCCAAGCAAAATCTACTATCAGGAGAACCCATATTGAGTCCCTTCATTGTAAACCTTTTGCTGAAAGACACAATATAACAAGGCCAACATTGAAGCTGGACCAGAGATGTAGCCCTGGAGAATAGGGTGAACTCCTTACTAAAAACTGTGTGTGTCTTTGTATTGCTTACTGTATTTCTCTGTTGTCTTTCCATTCAAAAGTGTCTATGTATTGGTAATATGATCAATTCGTTGTTTCAATCACACAGAACACACACTAGCACATGAGTCTATAATACCTTTGTTTAGTAAATCTTCAACTGAGGTAACTCAGAGGGTGAGAATCAGATCAAGTGGTATCAGAGATCTAGGCTGTAAGGTTAGACAAGCCTGTGTTGGTTTAGCTGTGAATGATCACTAGATCAAAGCTCAAATTAGGAGAAGGAGAGTTGGTGGAAACTAATCCTAAAATTGGGAGAGTCTATTCTCGGAAGATAATGTCAGAAGAAGGTTCTACAGGGCTAGACCCCCAGTTCGTAGAGCTTTTCCTAGCTATGAAGTCCATGGTAGAAGAAATGTATAGGCACTTGAGAAATCATAAGGATGAAGATTCATCAGGCTCTAAACAAGATAAAGAAGAAGATGAATCTCATTCTCGTGACCACTCTAAAGGAAAGCGAAAAGAAGAAAGCTTTCCTACACCTCCTAGTAGCCCCGTGCATAGTAAAAAGGCATCATTGATCAAATTGGATGTCAAATTTTATTTGCCTATATATGATGGAGAGATAAATGCTGAAAAGTTGGACAATTGGATAGACAAATTGATGTGTATTGTAGGGTACAAAACATATACTCAAATAGGAGTAAGATTCAGCTAGCAAGCCTATGCCTAGGAGGCACTACCTTGGTTTGGTGGGAAGGAAGAACCCAAGCTGATGTGAGGTAGCATGGTAAGACCATCTCTATCTAGAGTGAATTTTTTTCTGCAATCAAAAAGCAGTTCTATTGATTGGCCTACATGTAACAAGCCATGATGAGTTGGAAAACTCTTCTGCAGTTGAAAGGGCAAAGTGTACAAGGGTATACTAAAGAATTCAGAAAGAGAGCATTGATGTTGGGTATCTCATTAGAATCACCAGAAACCCTTTTGAAGTACATTGGTGGTCTACACAGCTACATGAGGCATACCATCCTCATGTTTAATCCCACTAGTATAGATGAGGTATCTGTACAAGCTGCTCATCTAGAAGCTAGAGGAAAGAATGGGAATCTAGAAGTTGGGGGACCATCCGAACCCACTGTAAGTAAGAGCAAGGAGAAAAGAAAGAAAAAGTGAAAGAAAGGAAGGCTAACACTGCACAAAAAGGCAAAGCTTCATGCACTCACTGTAAAAAATAGGGGCATGATGATGAGCATTGTTGGATTCTGCATCCAGAGATGAGACGTAAGAAGTCTGAGGGAAAGAAGAAGAAGACTGCCGCAGCTATTCAAAAAGATTTGGGGTCAGACTCACGAGATGAAACAATCATTGTAGCCACAGGTATAAAAGGTAAGAATTCTGAAGCATCTACTAGTAATTCTCCTCAATATGTCATTGATGAAGAACGTGAGAGAAAAAGACATGAGCTTTTCCATATTCGAGTCATTTCCAAATATCAAAAGATTGATACTTTGTTTGATAGCGGCTCACAAGTAAATCTAATTTCTGAAGCAATTGTAAATAGATTGGGATTAACAACTACACATCATAAGAAACCATACCCATTAGGATGTTTGAATGATAAAGCACAACTACAAGTGACTAAACAATGCAAACTCAAGTTTTCTTTTGGGTCAGCATTTCTAGATGAGGTTGAGTTAGATGTAATTCCTTTAGATATATGTGAAATTGTTTTAGGAAGTCCTTACTTGTATGATAGAAAAGATATTTTCTATAGAGTTGAGAACAAGTATTTACTTGTCAAAGATGGAATCGAATACTTTATAAGAGCTCACAAGCTCAATAATAATTACACTCTCATAAACTCAGGATAGATGAAAAGAATGATAAATTCATGCAAACAGTTCTTACTGATGGTTGTAAAGGAAAAGACACCTGACAAGACCAAAATATTTGAAGGTTGTAATGCTGATCAAGAAACTGATATAGAAAAGATTGTTTCGGAGTATGATGTCTTATTTCAAGAACATAAAGGTCTGCCACCCAAAAAGGGAATAGTACATGATATTAGTTTGCAGCAAGATGCTCCTTTGCCTAACATTGGGATGTACAGGTTGTCTGCTTTAGAGAATGCTGAAATCAAGAAGGTAACTCAGAGGGTGAGAATTAGATCAAGTGGTATCAGAGATCTAGGATGTAAGGTTAGACAAGCTTGTGTTGGTTTAGCTATGAATGATCAGTAGATCAAAGCTCAAATTAGGAGAAGGAGAGTTGGTGGAAACTAATCCTAAAATTGGGAGAGTCTATTCTCGGAAGATAATGTCAGAGGAAGGTTCTACAGGGCTAGACCCCCAGTTCGTAGAGCTTTTCCTAGCTATGAAGTCCATGGTAGAAGAAATGTATAGGCACTTGAGAAAGCATAAGGATGAAGATTCATCAGGCTCTAAACAATATAAAGAAGAAGATGAATCTCATTCTCGTGACCACTTTAAAGGAAAGGGAAAAGAAGAAAGCTTTCCTACACCTCCTAGTAGCCCTATGCATAGTAAAAAGGCATCGTTGATTAAATTGGATGTCAAATTTTATTTTCCTATATATGATGGAGAGCTAAATGCTGAAAAGTTGGACAATTGGATAGATAAATTGATGTGTATTGTAGGGTACAAAACATAGACTCAGATAGGAGTAAGATTCAGGTGGCAAGCCTATGCCTAGGAGGCACTGCCTTGGTTTGGTGGGAAGGCAGAACCCAAGCTGATGTGAGGTAGCATGGTAAGACCATCTCTATCTGGAGTGAATTTTTTTCTGCAATCAAAAAGCAGTTCTATTGATTGGCCTACATGCAGCAAGCCATGATGAGTTGGAAAACTCTTCTGCAGTTGAAAGGGCAAAGTGTACAAGGGTATACTGAAGAATTCAGAAAGAGAGCATTGATGTTGGGTATCTCATTAGAGTCACCAGAAACTCTTTTGAAGTACATTGGTGGTCTACACAGCTACATGAGGCATACCATCCTCATGTTTAATCCCACTAGTATAGATGAGGTATCTATACAAGCTACTCATCTAGAAGCCAGAGGAAAGAATGGGAATCTAGAATTTGGGGGACCATCCGAACCCACTGTAAGTAAGAGCAAGGAGAAAAGAAAGAAAAAGTGAAAGAAAGGAAGGCTAACACTACACAAAAAGGCAAAGCTTCATGCACTCACTGTAAAAAACAGGGGCATGATGATGAGCATTGTTGGATTCTGCATCCAGAGCTGAGACCTAAGAAGTCTGAGGGAAAGAAGAAGAAGACTGCCGCAGCTATTCAAAAAGACTTGGGGTCAAACTCACGAGATGAAACAATCATTGTAGCCACAGGTATAAAAGGTAAGAATTCTGAAGCATCTACTAGTAATTATCCTCAATCTATCATTGATGAAGAACGTGAGAGAAAAAGACATGAGCTTTTCCATATTCGAGTCATTTCCAAAAATCAAAAGATTGATACTTTGTTTGATAGCGGCTCACAAGTAAATCTATTTTCTGAAGCAATTGTAAAGAAATTGGGATTATCAACTACACCTCATAAGAAACCATACCCATTAGGTTGGTTGAATGATAAAGCACAACTACAAGTGACTAGACAGTGCAAACTCAAGTTTTCTTTTGGGTCAACATTTTTAGATGAGGTTGAGTTAGATGTAATTCCTTTGGATATAAGTGGAATTGTTTTAGGAAGTCCTTACTTGTGTGATAGAAAGGCTATTTTCTATAGGGGTGAGAAAAAGTTTCTACTTGTTAAAGATGGAATCAAATACTTTGTAAGGGCTCATAAGCTCAAGAATAACTATACTCTCATCAACTCAGGACAGATGAAAATAATGATAAATTTATGCAAACAGTTTCTACTAATGGTTGTAAAGAAAAAGACACTTGATAAAACCAATGTATTTGAGGGCTATAATGCTAATCAGCAAGCTGATATAGAAAAGATTGTTTCAAAGTATGATGTCTTATTTCAAGAACCTAAAGGTATGCCACCCAAAAAAGGAATAGTACATGATATTATTTTGCAACAAGATGTTCCTTTGCCTAACATTGAGATGTACAGGTTGTCTGCTTTAGAGAATGCTGAAATCAAGAAGCAAGTGCAGGAGTTGCTCGAGAAAGGGTTCATCAGGCCTAGCACATCACCATGTGGGTCACCAATCATTCTGGTGAAAAAGAAAGATGGCTCGTGGAGAATGTGCATTGATTACCGAGCACTAAATAAGATAACAATAAAAAATTGATATCCCCTTACTCGCATAGATGATCTTTTAGATGAATTGAAGGAAGTTGTTTATTTCACCAAGATGGATCTGCATAGTGGATACCATCAGGTCAGAGTTACAGAGCAAGATGCATGGAAGACTGCTTTCAAAACAAAGCAGGGATTGTATGAATGGCTGGTTATGCCTTTTGGCTTGACCAATGCCCCTGCTACTTTCATGAGATTAATGAATGATGTACTGAGACATTTTCTTGATGATTTTGTTATTGTATATCTGGATGACATTATGATTTTTAGTAAAATGTGGGAAGAACATTTAAAGCATGTTAAGCAGACATTAGATGTTTTGAAAAGAGAAAAACTTTATGTTAAACTCTCCAAATGTGAATCTGGAAAAACTTCTCTAAATTATTTGGGTCATATAGTAGGGGGAGGTGAATTGAAAATAGATCCCTCTAAAGTGGAAGTCATTATAAACTGGCCTAAACCCAAGGCTGCTACAAAAGTGAGAAACTTCCTAGGAGCAGCACAATATTGGAGGAAGTTCATTTCAAATTTTTCCTCAATTGCAACTCCCTTACATGCTTTGATAGGATTGAACAAGGTGTTTCAATGGGGAGGCAAACAACAGAAAGCCTTCGACACCTTAAAAGAAAAGATTAGTACACCTGTACTAGCACTGCCAGATCTACCAAAACCATTTGAGATCCAAACTGATGCCAGTGACTATGCCATGGGAGCAGTGTTAACACAGCACGGTAAACCCATATGTTATCATTCTGAGACTTTTAATCTTGCAGTAGTTAACTATCCTACCTATGATAAAGAATTGTATGCATTAGTTCAGAGTGTGAAAAAAGTGGAAACATTACTTAATGGGCAAAGAGATAGTAATACAAACTGATCATCAGCCACTTCAATATCTACACTCCAAAATTAAGTTACAACAATCAATACATTACAGATGGATGGGTTTTCTACAACAGTTTCATTTAGTCATCAGATATAAGAAGGGCATACATAACAATGTTGCAGATATGTTATCTAGACACATTATAAATGCATCTACCATACTTAAGCATAATTCTATGCTGCATGAAATCTACATAGAATAGTATGCTCAGGACATGGACTTTCAAGATGTATATGCAACTTTAAGTCAAGGCAAAAGAGTAGAAGAATTGGACTATCATGTGAAGGACTGACTCTTATATCATTATGGGAAACTCTGCATTCCACAAATTGAGAGAGTAAAGATAATTAGGGAAGCACACACTTCTCTGATATCAGGTCACTTTGGGGTAAGTAAAACAGTTGCATAGCTGCAAAGGTTCTGCTATTAGCTGAAAATGAATGAGACAGTTTCTAGATATGTAAAGGGATGTGCTACGTCTACTAAAAGCAAGCCCAACAACAGAATACTAGGCTTATACACTCCATTACCAGTTCCTTCTCACCCTTGGGAAAGAATTTCTATGGATTTTGTTGGAGGACTGCCTAAATCTAGGAAAGGTCATGATTATCTGTATGTTGTTGTGGATAGGTTCAACAAAATGTGTATTTTGATACCTTGTAGAAAACAAATTACAGCTGAACAAACTGCAAAATTGTTCTTTGAACATGTATGGGTTCATTTTGGATTACCCACTTCTATTTTATTTAATCGGGACACCCGATTTGTGGGGAAGTTTTGGTCAAGTCTGTGGGAACTAATGGACACCAAGTTAAAGAAAAGCACAACTTTTCATCCACAAACAGATGGCCAAACAGAAGTAGTTAACAGGATGGTGATCCAGTTACTAAGAGGATATTGCAGCAAACATCCTAAGCTTTGGGATGAACACTTTTGTTATGTGCAACATGCTTACAATAGAGCGAAACACTCTTCTACACAGAGATCTCCTTTTGAGACCTATTTTGGTTTCATACCAAGGTCTCCTTTGGATTTTGTCTTTGGTAAAGATACCATGGTTGATAAACATAGTGATGGGGACAAGGCAACTACGTTCATTGAACAGATCCAGGAGATCCACCAAGTAGTACAGGAATAGCTGGAAAAGAGCCAGGCTAAGTACAAGGCTAGGCATGATAAGCATCAGATGGAGCATAGTTTTCAAGTTGGAGACCAAGTCTGGTTGTATATCAGTAAGGACAGGATGTAAGGTGAAGGTAAAAAGCTAAAACCTATCAGGTATGGACCCTTCAGGATACTTGAGAAGATTGGTGAGAATGGTTTTCGCCTTGATATGCCAGCTTACATGCACATCTACTCAGTCGTGAACGCAGATTGCTTAAGGTTGTTTGAACCTTCAATGATTAAGGACCCTGAAGAGCAGAGTCAATTACCTTCTGTTGATGACCTGCTACCTGAATATCTAAGTGAATTACGGGAAGACACAATGCTAGATAGGAAGGTAAGGACGACGCGCAGTGGACAAGTGGAATACCTCATAATTGGGTTTAAAGGTTCAAAGTCGAGCAGTGTGAAGTGGATTGAGACTGGATAAGTGACACAGCAGTTTCCTCACTTAGTCGATTCTTGAAGAAAAACAACTTTTGGTGGTCCAAAAGCTTTTTCAGTAGGAAGGTCATGATCCAAATCAAATCCATAAACGACTGACAAAGAACCTTGACTGTATCAGGATGAAAAAAATCTTTAAAGAATCCAAAACAGCATCAAAAACACCCTGAACCAGTGGCCATGGAAGCCGACGTGGAACGACGAGGACCTCGATCAAAGCGCGCTGACCCAGGCCCATGGAGATCGCGCAGGCAGCCAAAGTAGCCCCTGGGAGCCTCGGATCGGGAAAAGGAGGTGGTTTTCACTAGGAAAATAGGGCCGAAATGGGGGAGCCTTAAGCCCTTGGTCACGTTGGGAGCTAGAGAACTGCGGGTGGAGAAACGAAAAGCACTAAAGTGCAAAGGCCAGACCTGCGCCCTAGAAACCGGTGGTTTTGATCGGGGCACCCTTGAATGGTAAGAGGTTTTGGAGGAGAGCGGAGCGATCCCACTCACCGATCGACGCGTGGTGGCGGAGGAGAGAGAAAACCGCCATTGATCGTGTGCTATCGGTCAAGCAAGTCAACCGCGCTCGACGTGCGTATGACGTCGGATCTTGAGGAGCCCAGATCGGATAGCTGAGATTGCGCCTGATAGAAAGAAGCGTAATCAACAGGGAATCAAGCTGCGATTTAAAGGGATTTAGAATCCGTTTGACCGCCACAGTGGAGAAAGAACGTATCCATGACATAACCAAAGAAATGAATCGACGAGCAGATTGGCGCTATTCTGACGAGGACACATGGCACTTCCCGAGTGTTCATGCTGACGCCAAACATGGAACTCCAAGCGCAGTTGCAGAAGGAGAATCGATGCAAGTGGGAGAGGAACTGAACAGGCATAGGGATCAAATGGTTAAAGCCATGAATAGAGATAGTCGAAGGAGGAGGATTTTGGAGAGGAGTCCAAGAAACCAAGAGAGACAGTGAACACAAAGAGCAGTAAAGCCAAGCAGAGGAGACAGAGGGCCGAGTTGACCACAGGTAGCATCGAGCACTAGAGATCTTGAAGATTCAAGCCTTCCCATGGAGGAATCTATCTGGATTGAGCATCACAGTTCGCTCTTCCACTGTAGACCGAGGGTCACAAAGCTGGTAGGAAGAGGACGAGTCTATGTACTCCGAGTGGCTTGGGGAATCCAAGAACCACCCTGCCAAGCAAAATCTGCTTCAGGAGAACTCACATTGAGTCCTTGTATTGTAATTTCTCTGCTATAAGACACATTAAAACAAGGCCACCACTGAAGCTGGACCGGAGACGTAGCCCTGGAGAATAGGGTGAACTCCTTATTAAAATTTGTTTGTGTCTTTGTGTGCTTACTATATTTCTCTGATGTCTTTCCACTTATTTTCTGTGTATTGGCAATCTGATCGATCCGTCGTTGAAATGACATAGAACACACACTAGCACATGAGTCTGTAATACCTTTTGTTTAATAGATTTACAACTAATGGCACTCATAGGGTGATTATCATATCACACACATATACGCAGATATTTTCCCCTAGATCCCAAAACTTGGACTACCAACTTGATTTTTCATTATGTTCCTTTCAATGTTACAATACATATTTATACATTCCGAAGCATCCAATACCATGGACCGAAATCCATCGCGTCCAATACCATGGACCAAAAACCACCGCGTCCAAAAAACATGTGCGAAAATCATGCACAAAACCATAGGTGGGCCTGCCCAACCTAACATAGGGTCCAAAACCAAAATTTTCTGGGGTGCTGTCCCGAACCCCATAAAGTGGAGTTACAGGAACAACTCAAACCCCTTGTCACCTCCCCCCCTCTAACCCCCGGTTAACTACGTGGGCTAGTCGTGGAAAGAATATAACACAACCCAACATTGATTATGTTATCCTTGGCCTATGAGGATGCTTTTCTAACTTAAGTTGTGCTGTGATGTTATCCAGTGAGCTTTGAAGTTTCTGCATAGTCATTGCTTTGTTACTCATTGTGGAGTAAATCATTTCACCCGCCTGCTTATGGAATCAACTTAGTCAATGGGGTGAACATCCCCAGCCAAATCTTCGAACTTTATCTTCATGTAGTTTGTTGAAGATCTAGGCTGCTGGACTGTAGGTTGCATAAAGGTCATTTGCATCTTACCATTCTTAATGTCAAAGGCTGACATTAATCTATTTTGATTGGCAGGTGTTTGTTTGAAGTATTGGGCATATGTTTCAACCTTTAATGCCTCATTCCTCAACTTGATTTCCTTGTACTTCTCTTTATATCTTTCTCTTTATCCACTGGCTTGCTTGATGAAGAGACTTCATACTAAGTTTCTTTTCAATAATTTGAGTATTTGAGGTAGAAGGTTGATGAGTTTCTTCTGAAACTGTTATACCTTTACTCTTTCCAACCATTGTATCAGTACCAGTGATTTCAATTGTCTCAACGGTGTCATCTTGCTCAGTTATAGGATTACGCTTGGGCCTCTTCCTATAGCTGATTTCAAACCTATCATCTATAGTATTCATCCCAGAGCTAGAACCTTCTTCCCTGATTCTTTTTACATTTATGTCCTCATTGGTTGGAGTTTGTAGAGTGGAAGTAATACCTATTTGTTCCTATAGGGCTGGAACCTGTAGAAAGGAACTAGTATCAATATTTTTTTCCACATCTATTAAAGTATTCTCCAACCATTCTAACTGGTTGGCATTGTTAACACCCAGGTTGTTCCCTATGACTCCTTAGGGAATACGGCCGGGGTAACCACTAACCAATCTTTGGGCTACAGCTTCTAGCCTAGCTGTAGTCAGAGAGGGCTCTCTCTATAAGGTTTGTCACTGTCTTTGATAAAGGTTTTAGGCTAGTTGTGAAATGAAATTTTCGGTTTTTTCTGTGTTTGGTTGGGAGGATGCTTCTGATATCTTTTAGAGTCTGTCTGCAGGTGAAACTAATCCATTGGGCAATGGGGTCGTGGACAGTTGTTCCCTTGAGATCTTGACTAGGTGGGGGTACAGCTACAGGGCCTGTGTGTATTCCATGAACCAAATTGTAAATTGTGAGAGTGAGGTGAAGAGCTACTAGCAAAGAGCAATTAAGATTTCTTTACTTAAGCTGACTGATGTGAAAGAGGTCCGTTATTTAGGAGCAATTACTTGAATTCCTGAAATAACAAAGCACTGTGATGATGTAGTATTAAAGGTAGCATTGAAGAATTACTCTTTAAATACTTTGACTGAAGAAAACATATAAGATAGCTTGGACTGAGCTCAGGGTAACCAATGATTAAATCCTGAGACTATTCTTTTTCCTTGCTAACTAGATATTTGAGTGTATGGAAAACATGAAAGACATATGAAAGAACAATGATCACATGTGAAACAAAGAGCGATGAGAAAAACTTATTGAGACATGAAATACACAGGAATCCTGCAAATTTGAGCCATACACCATCAGGAGATCAAGAGACAAACATGCTTGAAGAAATCCCACTGTCCTTTGTATTAACTGTCTGAGAGTTTACAATAAAGAGAATAACAGATGAGATATCGAGAGACTTCTTACATCCAGAGTCCAACCCCTCTAAACCAACGCGAGGGGGAATATATAGAGGTTTCATACAAAAATATCTCAAGTATTGAGTCATCTGAGAGGAAAATATCTCTTACACTCGCACATGGAGAGTAGATGAGAAGTAATTACAAACATAAGTGACTCTTAAAAAGCCTTTAACTCCTGTCAGGATAATGTTTTGACCTTTGGGCATTGCGGAGTCAGCTGTGCGGCTTTATCATAACTGCAGAATGAAGTGCTCTGCAACTTTTACTTTTTGTGTCTTCTTGGCCCTGCCACCTGTGCTTGCTGATGCTGTTGCTGTGGTCGAGTATCTGTGCTGAGTTGGCTCAGCGTCTTCATGCTTGCTGTCATGGCTTTTGCCCACCTGTATATGTAATATAGATTTTGTGCTGAAAAAGATTTAATCTTTCAACTTTGGTTCAAAAGTAACCTTATTAAATCTTGCCATGTATCTGGAGGAGGAAGCTGATGTTTCAAAATTGACCCTAAGGTCTCATCAGCCTCTGTATACTTGTAGAAATGGGGAGGCTCATCAAACAGATGTGATACTTCATTCTTGATAAAAAACAAATTATCCAATTTTTCAAAAAGAGTTTGTCCTGTTATTGGGCCTGCTGAAGATGTCCCTGGTGTCTCAGCAATCTGAATTGCTGCAAAAGTGCTTACCCTCTTGATATATTTCTCATGAGAGAGTAGCTTCCCTGATTCTAGCAAGCTGGGAAGCCCTCTGTCCTGCAGGGCCAAGAACCTATTCTGAAACTTGTTTATATCTGCCTACATATCCTGGATTCTCCTGTCCAGGGTTTGGATTAAATTCTTCATTATTGTGACTCTTTTGATCACAGATATGGTTTCAGTTCTATTTCCAATTCCCATTTTCACCAACTGGGAACTTGTCCTATAATTTAGCACTTCAATCATCTTAGGGGCAAGGTCGGCCATGTTGCCTAGGGAATTTCTTGCTCTGTGTAATTCTTTCCTTGCCCTGCCAATGAGTCCCACTTGCTCATATATGGCATCAATGTACTCCCATTGGTTAGTTATTGATTGTCCAATGGCAGTCCAAATTACTTGCTTGAGCTCTGCTGTAACTTTCTCAAAATTGAGCTCCTTTTCTAGCTCTGCAATTGTTTTCTTCAGAGCTTTTACTTCTCTCTCCCTCTCAGCCACATTTTGCTTAGACTTATCATATTTTTCATTTATCTTAGCTAAGCTGTCCTTGGCTTGACTGAGCTCTGACATCTGAGACTCTAGTACCTGAATTTCCTGCCTTAGCTTCAGCATGTCTAGGCTCTCAGCCTGTTCTGTTGTTGGTGCTGTAGTGGCTGTTGCTGTAGTGGCTGGTGCTTTTTCTGGTGCCTGTTGCCTTGGGGGGATGGTATCTTGAGGGGTCTCCTCCAGGTCTATTGATTCTGTGGGCGGCTTGGACGATTGCCCTGCTTCTCTCCTTTGTAGTGCTGCTTCTAGTGTGGTCTCTATGTCCTGCAGCTTTTGCTGTGTGTCTATCAGCTCTTTATATAAAGTCATTAGTAATGCTGCTGCATCCTTTTCTTGCCTCTGCTGGGAAACTTCATCTGTTTGTGGATGTAGAGTTGGGAGGATCTTCATTTTCTTTTTAATTGCAGCCATATCTGCATCCCTCAGTTTAAGGACTTGTTGTATTGCCTTAACGTCATTGGGGTCATGCCCAAACTCTATGATGATTTCCTCCAATGCCTTGATTCTGTTGTCCTTAGCTTGAGAGGATGCCCTTTCCAACTCAAGCTGAGCTGCAGTATTATTCAAGCTATTTTGCAGCCTATAATTGATCAAGGTCTTATCTGCCAGTGTGGCATAGACCATCTCACCCGTCTGCTTGTGGAGTTCAATTTGGTCTATGGGGTGGATGTATTTTGAAAGGACTTCTAGATTAGTCCTTATATAATCTGCAGCGGTTTGAGGTTGCTGCACTGTAGGGGAAAAATGGCTCATAGTCATTTTGCCTTCTTGCACATCAAAGGCAGCCATCAGCCTTTGTTGGTTTGCAGGAGCCATATTTAACAAATGATTATAGAGCCGAATCTTGATTGGCTCACTCCTCCTTTTGGCCTCTTTAAATTGTTCCTTTATGCCTGCAGCTGAACTCTGTTGTTGTCCTGAGGAGTTGACCTCCCCAAGTGCTGCCTTATCCTGCTCCTGATGCAAGGAGCTGGCAGAGGTCTCAAGGCTTTGCATTTCTTCCT
>APFE031754243.1:113463-128270 GCA_000404065.3 Pinus taeda
ATCTCTTGTTTTCCCTATGCAGTGTAATGATATACATTTGCGGTCTGGGAGAATAGTTGAGCATATTATTGATGATATTACTTCTTTTGACTCTGATAAAGAAGAGACATAAAAAGATAAAGCATCCAATAAGGGTGCTGAAACAGTTGAGCCACCCTCTAATAAAACTGTTGAAACAGCAGAGCCACCATTCCCTGAGCATTTAGCTCTCACTAAGACAACTAAGCTGCCTACTTCTTTTAACCTTCTAGGGGAATTGTAGAATCTGTATGTTAAAATTCCACTTTTGCAAGCACTCAGAGATGTACCAATTTATGCCAGAACCGTTAGAGACATTTGCATCAAGAAACCTGGTAGGAAAGCTAAAGATCCTCTTACAGTTCATGTGATGGGTGATCTAGCTACTTTAATGTCAGGAAAAACCCCTCCCGTGAAATATGGTGATCCTGGTCATCCTACGGTCACAATACAGGTTGGAAAAACTATTGTTTCATGAGTTTTGGTAGACTTAGGTGCTGCTATAAACATTATGACCCTTGAAACTGCACAGTTATTACAGTTGAAGAATGTAATTAGAGAGACCCCAACCATTCTAGAACTAGTTGACCGTTCCACAATCAAACCAGAAGGGGTTATTGAAGACCTGATAATTTCAGTCGAATCTTGGAACTACCCAGCTGATTTTGTTGTATTACAAACTAAAACAAAGTTGGGGGGACATCCATTGATTTTGGGGAGACCCTGGTTGGCTACAGCAAATGCCTTTATCAGCTGTAGATCAAGTCCAATGACAATTTTTAATGGATGTGAAACTAAGCAGCTCACTCTTTACCCTCATGCTACACCTATGATTAACAATGATAACTCTGTATGGTTAGACTATGAGGATGATGATACCCAACCCATTTTGACTATTGGACAAGCCTTAACTTTTAAAGATACAACTGAGGATGAACTAATTAGTAATTTTATTTCCGAACCTTCTTCGGTTAACCCTGAAACACATGATCAACTGACTGCAATTTTGGAACCTGAATCACAGCAAAACCTTAAATCTGAAAATTTATCTCAAAGATCAATTGATATCTCCTCCAAGAGCATAACAGTAGAAATTGAGCCTGGCAAAACATTGAATATAAACCCTAACTTAACAGATGTTGAAACACAACAGTTAATGAAGTTACTTCGTGAAAATAAAGAAGCATTCGCATGGGACTACACAGATATGAAGGGAATCTCTCCTGAATTATGTACTCATCGTATTTATATCAAAGAGGGGTCTCGCCCAGTCTGTCAACCCCAGCGATGAATGAATCCCAATTTAAGAGAAATTGTTAAAGAAAAACTTCAAAAATTGCTTAATGCAGGGTTTATATACCCTATATCTGACAGTGAATGGGTTTCTCCATTAGTGATAGTACCTAAGAAAAATGGGAAATGGAGAGTGTGTGTGGATTATAGAGCTCTAAATAAAGCCACTCAAAAATATCATTTCCCCTTACCATTTATTGATCAGGTGCTAGACAGTTTGTCAAGAAAGAAATTCTTTTCCTTTTTAGATGGTTTTAGTGGATATAACCAGATCAAAATTGCACTCCAAGACCAAGACAAGACCACTTTTACTAGTCCATGGGGAACTTTTGCCTATAGAGTTCTTCCATTTGGGCTATGTAATGCTCCAGCAACATTTCAAAGAGTAGTGATAGGAATTGTCTCTGATATGCTTAATGACGCTTTGGAGATATTTATGGATGACTTTACTCCTTATGGTGTGACTTTTGAAGATGCATTACAAAACCTTGAGAAAGTACTTAAACGATGTATAGAAGCCCATCTTGCTTTAAGTACTGAAAAATGTCATATGATGATGAATCAAGGAATTGTATTGGGACACTTCATCTCATTCCTAGGAATTCAAGTTGATCCAACTAAAGTGCAGGTAATTCAGACTCTTCCTATCCCTAAAAAACAAACTGATGTAAAAATTTTTTTAGGACATGTTGGATATTATAGAAGATTTATCAAGGATTTTTCTAAAATAGCTTCTCCTTTGTTTGTGTTACTTATGAAAAATGTTGAATTCAAATGGATTGATGATTGCCAAAAAGCATTTAATGAACTTAAGCATTAGTTGTCTACAACTCCTATTTTAAGAGGAATTGATTGGGCACTGCCCTTTCATATATCCTTTGATGCTTCAGATACTACAATTAGAGCTGCCTTGGGTCAAGAAGAAAACAATCTTCCTTATGCTATCTATTTCATTAGTAAAAATATGACCCCTGCTGAACTTAATTACACAGTTACTGAAAAGGAATTTTTAGCAGTCATTTATGCTATTAACAAATTTCGACATTATATTACTGGTTATCCTACTTTTGTTCATACTAATCACTCAGCCATTAAGTATTTAATGAATAAATCGGTCACAAATGCTCGAGTTACCAGATGGTTAATATTACTACAAGAATTTGATATTACAATTGTAGATCGACCAGGTAAAGAAAATGTAGTTGCTGATTTCCTTTCTCGGATAAAAACTGATGAGAATACTCCAGTAGATGATTCCTTTCCTGATGAATATTTATTTGCAGTATCTGTTCACTCACCTTGGTATGTAGACATTGCCAATTATTTAGTTGCAGGGAAGCTATCATCACACAGTCACACAGAGAGAAAAGAAAGATCATTCAACAAAGTGCTCAGTACAGCTGGATAAGTGGCTGTCTTTTTCACACAGGACTTGATCAGGAAATTCGGAGATGCATTAAAGAATATGAGGTTTATGATATATTGAAGGCTTGTCATGATGGCCCTTGTGGAGGGCATTTTTCTGATAAAGGAACAACACATAAGGTCCTTAGAATGGGTTATTATTGGCCCTCACTTTTCAAGGATGCAAAGAAGTATGTCAGGGCCTGTGATAGCTGTCAGAGAATGGGCCAGCCTAATCACAGAGATGAAATGCCACTGAACCCCCAGGTAATACTTGAACCCTTTGAAAGAGGGGCTCTAGATTTCATAGGACCCATCAACCCTCCATCCAAAAAAAGAGTTTATATACTGGTTTTCACAGATTATATGACTAAATGGGTGGAAGCTAAGGCACTCATTAGAGCTAATGAAGAATCTGTTTTAGCCTTTCTATTTGAAGAAATCTTTTTTAGGTTTGGATTGCCTAGAGAACTAGTCACAAATGGAGGACCTCCTTTCAACTCTCATGGCTTTAAAGAAACACTTCCGAAATATCATTTTAATCATAAAATGACTACACCTTATCACCCCCAAGCCAATGGGTAGGTGGAAAGTATGAATGAAGTCATAGAAGCCATTTTAACAAAAATGGTAAAGGAGAATAGAAGGGATTGGTTTCAAAGATTGCCTGAAGTATTATGGGCTTATAGAACTACTTGGAGGAACACTACAGGTTTTTCACCTTATGAATTAGTTTATGGTAAAAGTGTTGTTTTTCCTGTGGAATTTGAAATTAGAACCTTAAGAACTGCTTTAGATGTTAACCTTGACTTGACTGATGCACAGACAACTAGGTTGCAACAGCTTTAGGAATTGGATGAAAAGAGGTTGGATGCCATCCATCAAAAAACTATGATACAACAACAAAGAACCAGGTGGCATGATAAACCATTAAGCATAAGCAGTTCCTAAAAGGTAATTGGGCTCTATTGTATGACTCCCGTTTTGAAAATTTTCAAGGAAAATTAAGAACAAGGTGGCTAGGACCTTATGAAGTAGATACTGTTTTTCCAAACGGAACAGTCAGGCTCCTAACAATTGATGATTCTAGAACACCATTGTTAGTGAATGGGTATCGGCTCCGTTTGTATCAACAACCTATTTCTAAAGAGGATTTCAAGGCTACTTGCATGACAGATACACATTATGTCTTTCTGGGGGAGTCTGCTACCCCTCTTTGCACTTAGTTTTTCTATTTATATATTTTTATTAGATTAGATTTCTTAACTAATAATCCCTATCAAGGGTTTCCATGTTACAATTAACTATTTTACAGATCTTAGATTCGGAGGGTGGCTGAGAAGAAAAATTTCAATGCAAGAAGGATCAGGCTTCGACTTGGGAAACATTGCCATTTCACTTCAAATCATAATCCATTCCCTCTCACTACCCTTCAACAACATCTTCGCATTTTCTTTGTTGCTGAAACACCATTATTCCCGTTGCTAAAACACCAATTTTTCCCCATTTTCTCCATTGATGAAACACCAATCTTTTCCTTCTTTCCCTAAGAAGCATCAATTTTCCCACTTTTCTCGAGATTGAGGCATTACTTTCTCTCAAAAACAATTGATACATATCACTTTTCATTGAGGGAATCAGCCATTGATCCTGATAATTGTGTTCCTTCACTATCACCTCCTGTGAATATAAAAAACCTTTCGTATAAATACCGTCATACTTTATAAACCATTTTTCATGACTATCGATGATCTATTATATTTTCCGCCCAACAATCAAAGGAAAAATGTGAAGGTATGCATGTTTATGTGTAAATATTAAATTGTAGTTAATGAGAAGATCCCGATATGATTGCCGAAATCGTCGTACATTCAAATTTATCATTTTAGCCGCAGTTGAGGGGGAATACCAAAATATTACAATCATTCCATGATATGCCAATCATTGTTGTTTTTTTCATAAAAGTGTCTTCACCCTGTCCCTGTCTTATTGTGTCATAACCTCATTTGCAACATATTACTCTGTTTCGGCTGCGGTAACTCGGCTCTGTACTCTGCATTTTACTGAACCAGTAACTATGGGAGGAAACACTGTTCGACATGAACTTGGCTCAACAGCTCTATTGGAACTTTACCAAGAAGCATATCAAATTTTTCTACAAGAAGGATGGGTGGACTATTTCCGAAGGCTCCCGGATTTTGATTCTCAGCAAGTTCTGAAATTCGTACGCAATTTGAAGGAAGGATACTCTACTATTCAGGGAGTGCAAATTCTAGTAACAGAGGAGGATATAGTGCAGGTTTAGGGTTACCAACCGATGGCATTCGTTGGTTCAGTCGAAAACACCTCATTCTGAACATACAACAATATTTACTTCTACCAGGGGAGCGGGTCGAACCTAAAGGCAGTGGTGTTGCACTCCATTCACTACCACTGCCATGGCCAAAGTTTGCAGAGTTTGTCAAGCACTACTTCACCTGCGAAGGACATTACCAGGTAGTGTACCAGCACGACTTTGTGTTGTTGAATCATTTAAGACATGGTCGTTTATTGAATATGCCATATTATCTGCTTGGCTGTCTAAAGAATATGTCACACTATTCCGTGAATGTAAGGCACCCACTCCTCTCCCTTACGCACCATCTCTTGGTTCAGCTCCTAATCCAGAGGGGCTTTGCCCTACAGAATCGTCCTTCCCTTGACAACCCTCCCCAGCAAGCTGTTGAAATCCCTCAACCGGCAGCAGAAAATCTCCAGGGAGCTGCTGAAATTCAACAAGCAGTAGCTGAAACACCCCAATTAGACACTGAAAATCCTCAACAGACCCCACCCCTTAATGTAGCCGAATCATCCACTCCCACCATCCATATCCCGAGTGATAATTTGGATGATAATACCCCCATTATTAAGCTCAAAAGCAAAGGACAAGAAAAGGTTGCACCCCCACTAAAGAGAAGAACGAGGGATCCAATTAAGGAAGCTACTATTATTGATAATCCCCCTACCATAAGGAAAAATGTTCGTAAGAGAAAAACCATTATTTTTCATGCCTCCTTATCTCGAAGATGAATGAGGACGTCTGCAACAACTAAGACCATCACCCCAAATTCCCCACCTATCATCCTAAAACCCCATACCCCGCCAGGCCTTGAATCCTTAGCTTCCTCACCCTCGGGTACCGAAATGCAAAGTGTTCAGGATTTTGTGACATCATTTCTTTTAGAAGACGCAGCTGCTCCACAAGAACCAGCTGCTGATTTATCAAAAGTAGACACCTAAGATGATGTATAGCATGTGGCTACTCCACAAGAACTAGACACTGACCTAACAGGTGTTACACAAGAACCACCTGCTGAGGATGAAAATGATGAAGCTGCCACCAAACAACGATCCTCCCATCCACTGGAACCTGCAACTGCTACAGAAGGCCCGGTTACTTTAGCATCCCTTCATGAAGAAAACGAGTTTTTTAAATCTGAGATTGAGGCTTATAAGCATGAGTTAATGATGGCAAGGGAAGCTTATGAAAAAGAACTGAATCTATATATTTTAGCTCAAGTAGCGTTTGCAGCTGAGAAGAGTGCAGAAAAGGATCGACATAATGAATACATGTGCAGTGAATGTGGTGATCTCTATTCTCAAGCTGGTTATAATATAATCGAAGTCCCATTGCCTGGATCCACTCCTGTATCTGCTCCTGTCATAGTTAAAAAGGAACGCCCTGTTGTTACAGAAAAACCAGTAGGGCCTTCAAAGACCTTTGAGGAAGAAATAAAACCACAAGTACCCCGGCCTACTCCAATTGTTACAGATGAAAAACCAACACAAAAGTCTTTAAAGACTGTATGTACCCAGGCCGAACCTCGATGTGTAAGGACTGTTTTCACTCAGACCTCCAGTTTTCAAGAAATGAGGGATACATGGAAGAGAAAGTATGATCTGTCACAAGAAAAGGAATTACAGGAACATATATCATTATGGTTGAATCATGTATATAGAAATTGGGAAGTCTTGGAACAGTCTCGTGCACAACACAAGGAAAACAAAAAGCTAAAAACCAGACTGACTCTTATCTTTGACCTGGTTCAAAGATTACTCGCCACTAGAAAACCATCTTTTAATTATTCTGTGTTTCTGAGAGAACGCTTAGCGTTCCTCCAAGTGAAAGCAATCAGAGATGGACGACTCCACGAGGTGTCTACACCTCAGCAGTTTATTGAGACTTTTGCAGAAGCGTCAAATAGTGAACAGAATTTGTTATGTGAACTCTACCTTCATAATGAGGCCATGCCTAAAGATAGGAAGCTTAATTTGATTCCTCTCGTTGGTGATATTCAGATTAGAGCCTTCGTTTCTTTCTTGGCTAATCAACTTACCTGGAAAAAAGCTTTCATGTCAGCAACACACAATGAAGAAAACTGCCTTCTCTGGATCCGAGCTGAGCCACAGAATGCCATTGTTTTTATTGCCAAACATCAATGGGTTCTACGAGAGCCAGGAATGACTGACCATATCAGAAAACTACAGGCAGCAGTCTTGGAGGACTGCCAAAATTATGTCAAGACTAAGGGAACTTTGGCCATACAAGCAAACAATCTATTTTGGGAACTCTGCCCTAAGGAGAGAAGGGAGTACCATCCCTTTAAGCCTCTCAATCTTCAGGCAGAAATCTCAAGAATACCTAACTATGCTAAATGTATTCAACAGTGTGCTGAGAAATGGTTGGGTTATCACTTTCACTTCCATCTTCTATGGCTACCAGGACAACAATACAAGGCTCAGTTCAGGTTGTCCAAAAAGGAGGAGCTTGCAGCATGGCAAAGAGTTCAGAATGTCCAAGGTTTCAAAAACATGGTTGACAACACTTTCTATACTTACTACATAAGCAATTTGCAGTGTACATCCCAGTATTCCGAATCAGACTCAGAGTAGAAGTTGCATGGGGACATGCAACCCTTTCGGTTGGGGGGGATGTTAGGACCTCATATTGTCTCTTTCTGACTATACATTTTGTTATAATATCACCCTTTTCAACCCATACTTGAATGTCCTTACTAGTGTTTTGACTCAATTATTCCAAAGGTATGCAGTGACTCTTCTCATCACTATATGTTTAATTATTTAACATATAATCATGATGTCTTCATAATTAATCTTTGAAGTTGATTAGTTTTTGAATAATTAAAGAATGATGTGCAACCCACATTACTGAAACTGCCTGAAGTTTGCGGGACTATATTTTGCAGTTGCTGAAACAGCAGGAACAACACACAAATCTCGAAGTTGAAACAGCAAGAACAACATGCAAATCTCGAAGTTGAAGCAGTTGAGATTTGCGTACTAAATTTGACAGCAACAGAGGAACCCGATCGATCACCGAGGAAGCTGTTACATTGGATGTAACGTTCATAATCTAAAGATAGTATTACTATAACAACATTCTATTGATGGGAAACTGATTTCCCTATTTTTGTATAATGGGTTGAACTAGAATCTATAATGTAAATATTTTGTAATAGATGTCTCCTCTTTATAAAGAGGAGACATCTAATTTGAAGGGGGATGAACATACTATAACAGGAGGTTTTAGCTGAAGGAACGAGACTGAATCTTTTCTGTAATATGTATATTGATGGATGAATAAAGTTTTGTTCTGAACATCTCATTTTAGTTCTTGTTTCCTGGGGAATCTTGTGAGAAGGACAAGGCCCACCTTCATCACAAGATTCACCCATTATCTTTCTGCAGTGTGTTAAGTGTGATTTCTGTTCATACCTTATTAACAAGTACTGTTTCTGGATGTTGTTTTACCTTTGCTGAAACTCTGTTTCTTTCTTAATTGATTGATGTTATTTCATGAGTGTCTCACTGGTGATTAGGTTTACAGAGTGAATTGGCGAACTAGATAAACAGAGGCAGGTGCTGAAAGTTCCTGCTCTGGGGATAGGGTCCTGATCCTCTGTTACAACATAGCCATTGTTTTCCTTTGCATATTTATTCCTTCTGTTCAATTATTCATCTCTTGTTAGTGTTGTGGCCACCAAAAACCCCTGTCTTTGTTTGATATTAGAAATAAAACCAAGCAAATAGGGGACCCTTAGTAAAAATTCAAACAAACATCTCTAGGAACATTTTTTGTTTTTTCCTTAGAATTTTATCGTAACAAAGCAAGGAAACATTTCTTTTATGGGCATAACAAACTACGAAGGAATGATGCGAAATTCATCGCTTCGCATTCACCATAAGCGCCCTTAAATAAGAAACTTAAGAAATCTCTGACGGCCGATGTGCGACATCGCATATCGCAACATCGCGTAAAGTAGCACACAATGACTAATATCTGCGATCTTCGATCTGCGATCAGCGATATGCGATGATCCGATATTGCGATGCCACAATAATATAACATGAATCTGCGATCTGCGATGAGCGCGAATTTTTCTCGGCACAGTATTCAAGGAAAGCTGCCCATTAATCAAAATTAAACGCGCGCCTTAAAAAAGGAAATTAATGATTGTACGAATGGCTGCTTTTCGTTTTTCGAAGAGTCATTTCACTTTGAATGTCATAATTATGCACACATAAGATCTTAAGCTTTCATGTCAATCTTTATTTCCATTACCCTTTTCCTTTACGCAAACTATAAAACAGGAAATAACATGGAGCAATTTTGCAGGAAACATCTAAGGAAAAGGGGAAAGCGCCAATGCTCGGAGAACACAGAAGAGATCCCTTCAGAAACGGGTGCCTCATACGATAGGACTACAGATTCCAGAGTATCACTCAACAGATGCTAATGACCGATAGTTCATCTGAAGCTCAGAATCAAAGGCGCACAAAAGCAGCATGATTACAATAAGAACTGAAACTTACATGCCAAAAAGCCCGGAATGAAGAACGGAGGCAGTTTTTAATCCAGAAAATTGCTCAGAAAGTAAAGTCTTCTGATTCATCAAGTCATTCGCAAAGACAGAAACCGAAATAGCAAAAGCAGAACCAGTCTGAGGGAAATTTGAGTTATTACCAAGTATACACCCAGTCAGCGGGAGATTCTCTAAAATATCTTATAATTTACCAGAAAGTGGTGCCAGCTCTTGTTACTTCTATTTCTATAGCACACACGAAAGGGGAAAGCAACCAACCGACTCTTCCTAGCCGAATGTTGTGTGCTTACAGCAGTAAGAAGCAAATACAGAAATAGTTCAGAGTCAGATTTAATTTTCAGAAACAGTTTGCTTTATCAGAAGGACTGTCACTTGAAAACCGGATCCTAAATTTATGTAATCAAGTTAGTTAGTTAGCTAGCAGTATTTAAACCCTTCTCAGGCATTTAGAGAAGGGTCCAGAGATTTGTCAAAAAACTCGTCCTCATAACATGCACTTTTGCGCCCTCGGAGGAGGTTTTGATGAATGGATGGATCGAGGTTTATTAATGTTTGCATTTGATATCCACTACTGATGTTGCACTTTTGTACTCTTAGTAGATGTTAGAGCAAGGAGAGATAAATCATTGTTTCTTGAAGCTTATGAGTGGAACCAGTCATAAATGGTACTTTTATCTCTTAACTATTCCTGCTTATGTTCTTTAAGTGATTTATAGTTTCAGTTGTTTATATGTCATTGTATGAATGTATGGGTTATCATTTGGCACTTTTGTACGGTGGAGTCATATTGTTTGTGTCTAACATATGCTGTTCACAACTGTTTTTCCTAACTTCTTATGCAAAGTGGTTTATCTTTAATGATTTCTATTCTTATGATAGATGAATGATCTTTATTACCAGTTATTGTTCGAAATATTTTTAGATCGCATAATAGAATATATACACCCTGGGTTAGTGTAGGTTAGATGTGTTGTTTCTCATTAGTTTACAATAGCCTAGAGTTAGTTTAAATAATCTGAATTAGATTAGATTTAAATTTCTCATAGACCAGCATATTTCAACTCTACACACACACACACACCCAAGATCGGGAAACTGGTCCCGTTATCCCCAGTCGGACCCGCTATACCAAACCAATAAGGAGCTGCCAACCAAGGTCCGGACCGGGTGGGTATCCCCCTTGTTGTCGACCCGATTTTCGGGGCTTCAACATATTTGGCGCTAGAAGGAGGGCCTGAACTATGAATGGCACCTAAATCAAAATCTAAATACCATTCTGAGAGTAAATCACCCTCGTGAACTCCCCCGACTTCCTCAATACATTTAAAATCAGAATCAGAAGTCGCTCGAATATTAACCGCTGCTACATACCCTAATATTTCAGACTAATCTACCATTGAACCCCCTGAAGTTCAAAATCTTATTCACAAACTCCAGGGATTTTCTATTTGTACACTGGGGTTTGATAAATCTCAAAGCAGCGTGACTTCGCAATACAATCTTGCTCATCCCCTGACCAAGTTAAAGAGCCGAAAATTTGACATCCAGCCAACTGAATTCCCTCTTCCCACCAGGAAAAGAGCAAGGAAAACATCATTGCACTCTGACAGTGAGACTCTTTCCTCTACATTGTCCATCTCAACCCCCTCACCGCAAAGTCAACCGCCCACATCTTCATTCCAAATCACGCATCCACCTTCCACAACCCCTCTTCCACAATCATCCAAGATCATAATATCTTCATCTTCTCATCCTCAAGGATCATCCCCTACACTTGCAATTACCAGCAGCTCAAAAATGGCCCAATATCCATGGAACAATCCTGGAGCGGTTTTAATGCCTCCACCCCTAAGCCAAATACCAACCCATCCTGAGAAATGGCTACCCAAGTTCAACCCAGAAGCAGGCATGCTAGCTGAAGAGCACATTAACAATTTCATGCTCTTTGTCAATCTCAACGGATTTAGATGCTGGTGTCCGCTTTTCCCTATACAATGAAAGGAACAGCCAGGTCATGGTACTTTTCATTGCCTTCCGGGTCTATAACAAGTTGGGACATATTTGAAAATCAATTTCTCACCAAATTTTGTGATGACAGATCAACGACAACGTTAATCAGTGACTTATCCAATCTTAAAGGCGAAGCTAGAGAACCCATCAAAGATTTCAATTTACGATTCAATAAGATCCTCAAAAAAATCCCCACTGCTTCCCAACCTAGCGAAGAAGTACGATGTGAATGGTATATCACAGCCTTACCATCAAACTTAGCAGTCTTCGTAGATAGGGCGAATAAAAAAACTTTAGTTGAAAACCTGACAGAGGCAATAACAGTAGAGAAACGCGTTATAGCCTTGGAAAAAAGATCCGTGATCAAAGAACGCAAATCTAAAAAGATCACCTTCAAGGAAGACCCCAAGAAGAAACAAACGAAAGATCCTTTCGATTTAGAAGGGTTGCAGAAGGTATTAAAGACCATGTCCAATGAGATGATTGACATAAAAAAACAAGTGGTAGAAACTTCTTCGAAAAAGCCCTACAAAACTTTTAAAAGAGGCCCTTCAATGGATGCGAAACCACCCAACGCTATCTCAAATGTCAAATCCGAAGAAGAGGAAGAAGAAGAGAGAACCACTGAAGGACAGACCGATGATGAAGAAGTTGTGGGACTACAAGGAATGTGGGATTTCATCCTCCCACAAGAAGAAGATCAAGAAGCATTTATGGTTATCACATGAAGCAAAAACCAACTTGATCCTCCCCAAACTGCCCCTAAGCAGAAGGGCGCGAGCCCTACAGTAAAAGAAAAAGTCGCAACAAAGAAAATAACCACTAAGGCGACTCAATCTAGCCCAGTCCAACCAGATCAAACACCTCCATCAAGAACACTAATAATGTCGGATGAAATGGACTACAATATTATCGATGACATGAAAAATACTAGGGCTAATATCACTCTTTATGAATTGAGCAAATTGAAACATCAACAAAAAATAATGATGAAAGAATTACACGTCGTACCTACTACATCTTTGCCTACAACTGTAGCTACGCACAACATGGGAAGACCCCCAATCAACACGGCCAATAAGATCGATCCAAATGACATCGCCTTGATTGGAGGAAGATCAAGATCTCACGCTCCCCCCTTTTTGCTCACTTATGAAATCTTCAATAAAAACGTGCACAATTGTTTGGTAGATTCTGGAGCTTCAACAAATATTTTACCCAGATCAATATGTGCCAAGTTAAACGTTCAACCACAAAAATCCGCAGTACGCATAGTTCAGCTTGATCGGTCTCAGGTCGAAGTGATTGGTGAACTTAATCAAGTCACCATAATATTGTCGTCTAACCCCAAGGTATGTCAGGTTATCGACATTGTAGTAGCTGATATGCTTGAATTCTACGGCCTAATTCTTAGCAGGGATTGGTCCGAAAAACTCCGGGGATACTTTTCAACCGACTGGTCGCACATGTGGTTACCATACAATGGTAAACCAAATCAAATAAAGGTTGAACGAGAGTTACACCAGAAATACATAGTAACAAAATTGGAGGGAGAAAATGAAGCAATAGCATATAACAGTAGCATCATAGGAAATTACTCGGTAGATTCTTTCCTTGGCAATTTCAATGCTCATACATCACCTTACTTAGAAAATTCAGTTGTGTCCCAAGTCGAAAATTTTTCCCAAACTGATAATTCAAAGTGCGTTAATTTTGTAGAAGAACCTATAAATACATCTTTGTTTTGGAAATTATATTTTGATGGCTCTAAATCTAACGAAGGAGCAGGAGCATGATGCGTTCTGATTAGTCCAGAAGGGAACAAGACAATGCTGACGTGCAGACTTGAATTTGATTGCACAAACAATACAGCAGAATATGAGGCCTTGGTGCAGGGCCTATACAAAGCAATCAGGTTGAACATCAAGTACCTTCAAGTCTTTGGAGACTCTGAGATTGTGGTCAAACAGGTACGTAACACCATACATTGCCTATCAAGTCATTTGAAACACTATCAATCTCTAGTACAGGATCTGAGTGAACATTTCATAGCATTCAATATTTTCTCAATCCCGAGAATTCAAAACACAAGCGCAGACCTTTTAGCCAATGTAGCCTCTAGACTCATTCCCTCCGAATATTTTAGTCTAGATAGATTCTCGATAGAATTAATCTTTAGACCGTCCATCCCTGACAACATTACAAACTGGAGAGTATTCAATGACGATCCTAATATTTTAAATTTCCTCACCTCTGAAGGATCCTACTCCAATCAAATAATTGACGAAGACCACCACGATCGACAAATACAAAAAAATAGCACGGATAATGCTATACCTAAATCGGTAGTTAAGCTGGAAGACTTATACGATTTGAAAAGTCGGTTTAAAAGGTCTACTAATTCTAAGCTCTACAGTTCAACTCTGAACTATGAATCAGTAAACCTGAGAACCGATGATAAACCACAAAACGTTAATCTAGGCCACGGCCTAGCCCTTGAAGAGAAACTCGCATACATTCATCTTTTGAGACAATACAAAAATGTTTTCGCCTGGAATTACGATGAACTGAAGACATATGACACTTCCATTATCCAACATACTATCCCTATGATTGACAATGAAAAACCTGTCCAACAGAAACTCAAAAAAATCCACCCCAATCTAGAAAACCAAATAAAGACTGAGCTGAATAAGTTATTAAAGGCCAGGATAATTTTCCCCGTCAGACATTCCAAATGGGTCTCCAATATGGTACCTGTTAGAAAGAAAAGCGGAGATATTATAATCTGCATTGATTTTCGAAATCTCAACAAAGCCTGTCAAAAAGACAATTTTCCCCTCCCTCCAATGGAGCAAATATTACAGGCAGTAGCCGGCTCAGAAATAATGTCTTTTTTGGATGGATTTTCAGGATACAACCAAGTGCTAGTACATCCCGATAATCAGTTAAAAACCACGTTCTGAACCAAATGGGGCACATACGCATATCGGAAGATGCCATTTGGTTTGATCAATGCCGGCGCTACGTTTCAAAGAGCTATGGACATCACATTCAAAGGTTTAATCAATAAATCCGTAGTGATTTATTTGGATGATATAACAGTGTACTCCAAGAAGCGAAGCGACCATCTCAGAGACTTGAAACAAATATTTCAACGATGTTTAAGGTATGGGATTTCACTTAACCCAAAGAAAT
>APFE031754243.1:128290-160266 GCA_000404065.3 Pinus taeda
CATTCAGAGAAATAATCCGAGAAAGCACTATATCTCAAAGAATAAGAGGTCTCATCACGAGCCGGCTTATCATGATCACAGATATTATAACTTGCTGACTTTTCCAATACTGTCCACCAAAACAGGGAAACGACTTAAAATTGTTGCAATCAAAAGACAAGGGGTCTCATCACAAGCCAGCTTGTTCATCAAAAGTGTAAATCAAGTGAATGAATGTGTCATAATTTGGCCACCAAACCAAGAAATTGTTCTTTAGAGAATAAAAAAGAAAAAGTATCAAAATGGGTTTTTCTCTTAAAAAGTTGTAGATAGCCTTAAGTAGGATAAAGGATCATTGCTGGGTAACAGGTAACCCTGTCGAGGCTATGGACGCCTGCTGGCAGCAGAAGCTCTACCTACGGTAAATGAGCATATTTTAAAAAGGTCCAGCATAGCAGAGGTGACCTCATTTTATCTTTAAAAAGGACCAAGTAATGGCTGGTGTAAATGCAAGGGCTAAACCTCAGGAAGCGAACGATTGAAATTGAGAAAGGTTCAAACAAAATATCATTGATAGGATAAGACATAATGTACTCTATCTGTCCATAACAAAGTTTAGACTTATGAAAATGTTTCTGTTTCGGAAGTTGAAATTCAATAGAAAATCAGAGATAACTGGTTCTTCCCAGTGAATCGTCATTGTTGTGGCCACCAACAACCCCCCTCTTTGTTTGATATTAGCAATAACACCAAGCAAATAGGGGACCCTTAGTAAAAATTCAAACAAACATCTCTAGGAACATTTTTTGTTTTTTCCTTAGAATTTTATCGCAACAAAGCAAGGAAACATTTCTTTTATGGGCATAACAAAATACGAAGGAACGATGCGAAATTCATCGTATCGCATTCACCATAAGCGCCCTTAAATAAGAAACTTAAGAAATCTCCGACGGCCGATCTGCAACATCGCATATCGCAACATCGCGTAAAGTAGCACACAATGACTAATATCTGCAATCTGCGGTCTGCGATGATCCAATATTGCGATGCCACAATAATATAACACGAATCTGTGATCTGCGATCTGCGATGAGCGCGAATTTTTCTCGGCACAGTATTCAAGGAAAGCTGCCCATTAATCAAAATTAAGCGCGTGCCTTAAAAAATGAAATTAATGATTGTACGAATGGCTGCTTTTCGTTTTTCGAAGAGTCAATTCACTTTGAATGTCATAATTATGCACACATAAGATCTGAAGCTTTCATGTCAATCTTTATTTCCATTACCCTTTTCCTTTACGCAAACTATAAAACAAGAAATAACATGGAGAAATTTTGCAGGAAACATCTAAGGAAAAGGGGAAAGCGCCAATGCTCGGAGAACACAGAAGAGATCTCTTCAGAAACGGGTGCCACATACGATAGGACTACAGATTCCAGAGTATCACTCAACAGATGCTAATGACCGATAGGTCATCTGAAGCTCAGAATCAAAGGTGCACAAAAGCAACATGATTACAATAAGAACTGAAACTTACACGCCAAAAAGCCCGGAATGAAGAACAGAGGCAGTTTTCAATCCAGAAAATTGCTCAGAAAATAAAGTCTTCTGATTCATCAAGTCATTCGCAAAGACAGAAACCGAAATAGCAAAAGCAGAACCAGTCTGAGGGAAATTTGAGTTATTACCAAGTATATACCCAGTCAGCGAGAGATTCTCTAAAATATCTTATAATTTACCAGAAAGTGGTGCCAGCTCTTATTACTTCTATTTCTATAGCACACACGAAAGGGGAAAGCAACCAGCCGACTCTTCCCAGCCGAATGTTGCGTGCTTACAACACTAAGAAGCAAATACAGAAATAGTTCAGAGTTAGATTTAATTTTTAGAAACAGTTTGCTTTATCAGAAGGACGGTCATTTGAAAACCGGATCCTAAATTTATGTAATCAAGTTAGTTAGCTAGCAGTATTTAAACCCTTCTCAGGCATTTAGAGAAGGGTCCGGAGATTTGTCAAAAAACTCGTCCTCAGAACATGCACTTTTGCGCCCTCGGAGGTGGTTTTGATGAATGGATGGATCGAGGTTTATTAATGTTTGCATTTGATATCTGCTACTGATGTTGCACTTCTGTACTCTTAGTAGATGTTAGAGCAAGGAGAGATAAATCATTGTTGCTTGAAGCTTATGAGTGGAACCGGTCATAAATGGTACTTTTATCTCTTGACTATTCCTGCTTATGTTCTTTAAGTGATTTATAGTTTCAGTTGTTTATATGTCATTGTATGAATGTATGGGTTATCATTTGGCACTTTTGTACGGTGGAGTCATATTGTTTGTGTCTGACATATGAATAACTTATTATGCGATATGCTGTTCACAACTGGTTTACCTAACTTCTTATGCAAAGTGGTTTATCTTTAATGATTTATATTCTTATGATAGCTGAATGATCTTTATTACTAGTTATTGTTCGAAATCTTTTTAGATCACATAATATAATATATACACCTCGGGTTAGTGTAGGTTAGATGTGTTGTTTCTCATTAGATTACAATAGCCTAGAGTTAGTTTAAAGAATCTGAATTAGATTAGCTTTAAATTTCTCTTAGACCAGCATAGTTCAACTCTACACACACACACACACCCAAGATCGGGAAACTGGTCCCGTTATCCCCAATCGGACCCACTATACCAAATGGATAAGGAGCTTCCAACCAAGTTCCGGATCGGGTGGGTATCCCCCTGTTGTCGACCCGATTTTCGGGGCTTCAACAGTTAGATATTTGCAATAGAGTATAATTGTTGTAACACGGAGTGGAGCTTTAAACGAGATGTGATTTGTTTGTACTACAACTTTTAGTGCTTTTAAGATTGAGTACATATAGTACGTAATTTCCTTTGAAATAATCAAACTTCCCTGGGTTGACAATTTATGTGGCACTCGACTGTTTAATTAATAAGCAATTAAAGTGAACAACAACTCCTCTTTAGATCCATTGGGGCTATGCCTCTCCACTCTCGGTGTTTTTGACATCCTTAGAGGAGTACCATAAACTAGTGACCTACGGCTTCAGGATTTATGGTCAACTTGATTGATGTGACATTCTTACACTACACAGTTAGAAACAACTTAGGAGCAAAATATCACCCATGTATGAAATTTTGGGGGAGTGAATTTTTATTGAAATAATGTTGAATAACATTTAACCTAGATTTTAAATTAAAATATGTATACCTTAGATCATTTTCCCTCATGAATTATGAAGGAGATGAGTGGAAATAGGGTTCACCCTCATCATTTAAGGACCAAATTTCCAATTGGGCTCAATTTTTTGGAATCTATATTTTATGTACGTGGTTTGCCCATATTTTCTCAAACTAGGGTTTTGTTTTTGAACTAATTCACCTAAATTTCCTTGAATTAAGGTTTTCTGGAAATCATTTTTCCCATGGATTTCATTTAAGGATTGATTTATCCCATGGAATATTCCAATTTCCCCCTCTACTTCCAATTTGGCCATTTTATTTCCTTGATGGTTTTATGGGAATAAATTTTACCAGGAAATGTAGATTTTTTTTGGATGGTCAGGTTTTTGTGGGCTCACAACTTGACTTATCGTCATTATATATGTCATACCTCTTGCATTAATTTCATGATTATACAACTTTATATCGTTGATGAGCTAATTCTTTGGATAATACTTCAATATAAAAATAATATTTTGTTGATAGTGGAATTATGGGAGTGGTGGTTCCCTAGGTTTTTAATTTTCTGTATGCATTTCTTCTTAAATAATTTTTTATTAATGATTTTTTCCTTATAAAAATCAATTTCAAAATAAATCATATGCTAATTTTGTTTCTCGATTCGTGCTTTAAGCACTTCTCTCTTTCACATTATATATGAAAATTACAGGGGATGAATCTAGATTTCTTATGTTCCAACTCACTCATTCATGTAGAACCCCACCCTTAATCCTAGAAGTGCCTGATGAGTCAAGCCCTAAGTTGTTTTATAAGAATACTTGCATTGTAGTAATGATAAGTTATCTGTAATTTTTATAAACATGCCATAATGAGAACAAAGAGTTGTAGTCAGAGAATATATAAAATTGAAAAAGAGAAAGCATATATGTAGTTGGAGGGTGTATCTCAACCATATTTTCATGTTTTATTTTTATTTTAGTGATATCATATATGTCATGCATTTAGATGGGATGGATTTCATATTTAGTAGGATATATATTTACCTTTATTTTACCTTGACTACATAAATAAATAATATTGTGATTATTTGTGTTTTTCTTTAATATTATCATATTGATTTGTTAGATTCTTATGTTCTAATAGCAATGTGATTCATTCTATTTGCTTGGAAGTTATATTGAAGTGTTTTAACAAAACTTGTAGAAATCTTGTAGATTTACAAGCTAATGCAATTTACTAAATCAAGAGATAAGAATCCACTTCCACTCTTTACAGTGGAAGCCCATAAACGTCAAGAAAAAAATAATCAATAGAGGAAGGGAAACAAAGGCACATAACATAATAAATATCGAGGAAACCCACAGCTCAAAACCCCACTATCTATTTTGTATTAATTTGGAAAATCAAGATGAAATTACAATGCTTGTTCTCTCTAGAACAATCCTAACACTCAGCAAATTAAATATCCAACTCATAAGCAAGCTCAAGGCCAAATCTTAGCCTCTTGATAAGCTCTCCAAGTCTCTATTCCAATGTGTAATTTCTATGATTAGTTCCTAAATGCATGCATTATCAGTGCAACCTAGAAAATCTAAAACAAATAGTACACTGTCCTTGCACTCTAGTCTCAAGTGGATCAGTTCCTAAATTTATGCACTATAGTGCAACTAAGAAAATCTAAAACAAATAGTACACTGTCCCTTAATGCATGAGCCCCGTGTCCTTCATCTCAAACTCTCTTACGAAGTCCTCCTTGCAAGATTTGATGAGCTTCTCATCACCTATCAGTATGAGATCATCTACATAAAGTACAATGATCAAAAACTTAACTTCCACCACTATGTGATACATGTTTGCATCCCCTTCACTCTTTATGAAGCCTAACCCAATGAGGTAGCTATCTATATTGGTGTACCAAGCATGGGGTGCTTGCTTCAGTCCATACAACACTCTCTTGAGTCGGCACACATGCGCCCCACGATCCAAGGTTTCAAAACCTTTGGGCTTCTCTATGTACACCTCTTCCTCAATCATGCCATTGATGAAGGTATTCTTCACATCCATCTGATGGATCTTCCAACCCACATGTGCTGATAGTACCAAAATAGATCTGATTGATGACTACCTTGCAATGAAGGTCTCATCATAATCAATCCCCTCTACCTGAGAAAAAGCACATACCACAAATTTTCCTTATGGTTCTCCACACTACCATCTGCATCTTTATTTACCTTGTAAAGCCAAGGAGAGCTCAAAACTAACTCGTCCTCCAGTCTCAGGGCCACATCCAAAACACTGTTTCAAACCATGGAGTCATACTCCTCCACCATCGCATCAACCAAAACCAAATGTTGCACTTCTTCTAGAAAGGAATATGGTTCTATCATAACACATGCACCCATAAGTGCCATGTATCCAGTGTACCTCTCTGGTGAACTCCTTAGTCTGAGCTAAGAAGAGGGTGCTCCCACATTCTCTTGTGCATCATCCAACAATTTGTCAGCCTTTCTAGTGCACTTTCTTCCCTCTCTGGAAGACTCTGCCTGAGTGTAAGTCTCCACTCTCTGAACCTCTAGATATGGCCGCTCCACATTAATCTGAGGCCCCTCAACCTTAGGAGCTAAAATATCCTCATACGCATGTAGCTCAAGCTCCCTCCCAAGGGATACTCACATGGCCTTCTCCTCATCGAACTTGATATCCCTGCGAACCACTTTCATCCGACTAGTCGACATGTACACCTGATTATTGTGGGGTGTATCAGTGTACCCCAGAAATATCCCCAACTCTATTGTTGGTTCAAGCTTCTTCCGTGAATCTTTGGTCTCACAGAAATAAACCAATGACCCAAAAATACTGAAGTGACCAAAATCTAGCCTCTTACTGGAATAAGCCTCCTTTGGCGTCTTCATCTCAAGTATCCAATGTGGGCTATGGTTTTGAACATAAACTGTTATGTTGCATGCCTCAGCCCACAAGGGTAGTGGTAGGCCATGATCATGCAACATCGCCCTTGCTTCCCCTACTATGCTCTTGTTCTTCCTCTCAGCAACCCCATTCTATTGAGGGTTATGGGGTGCCGTCAATTCTCGTTTAATCCCTTCTGCTGCATAGAAGTTATTAAACTCATTGGATACATACTCACCTATGTTATCACTTCATAGAGATTTAACCTTCTTGCTAGAATCTTTCTCTACCAATGCTTTGAATTCACAAAACTTTGTGAAAGTTTGATCCTTTTTCTGCAAAAAAAATACCCCAACATTTATGAGAATAGTCATCAACAAATATAACATAATACTTGTGTTTGGTCGCAGATGCTATCAAGAATGGTCCACACACATCTGAATGGACTCTCTCTAGAATAGACTTTGCTCGACTGTCTCTGTCTCCAAAGGAAGACTTGGTGTATTTTCCCAAAGTACAACCCTTTGATGTATCAACTTGCTCAAGCATACCTTTGGGAAGATTGGTAGAGATTTTCTACAATATCTTCAAATCCCCATGATGCAAGTGGACTAATCGCCTGTGCCTACAACTCACCGATGTCTCGGCTCAACATATTTTCCACTTTTGAACTCAAAGAAGCACAATCCTCTACCTCTATCTTATAGAGATTCTGAACTCGAATCCCTAACTTCTTTACTTGACCCATGGCTATGTGTCGAAGGAACGCCTTTCCTTTTGAAAATATCACATCATAGCCTCTATCCTCAAGCATGGAAATAGATACCAAGTTCTTCGTCAATCCGGGTACAAGCATACCATTCTTCAAGGTGAGTCGATCCACATGCTCCCTTTGAAAAGTAATAGTTCCCACATCAGTAACATTATACTTACCATCATCACCCATCTCGATATGCATCATGAGATCTTTCTCCTCCAGTGCACTAAATAACTCTTTGTCGCCAGTCTTGTGGAATGAAGATGCACTGTCTAAGTACCAGACACTTCCCATCATTGAAGAAACCATGCATGCAATGAGGGAAAAGTCCAATTCGAATTGGGAGACCAAAGCCTCACCCTCCGCTCCTCCTAGGTATTTCTCATTGGACTTCTTCAATGTAAAATTTGTAGCAAAGTGACCCATCTTGTGACAATGAAAGAATTTAACTTTCTTCATGTCCTTCTTCTTACCTCTGTGATAAGAATTTGATTTGGGATGGGAAATTTTACCTTTCCCTTTCCTCGCATTAATCACTAAGGCACATTTCTCTTCATCATCAGTCTTTGATGAAGATACATCCTTGGTGTTCTTCCTGATCTCATCCTGCATCAAATCCCATTATAATCGTTCCCCATTTGGCAACTTCTCCTGACCATTGACAGAGTCCTCATAATTATGCAAACTCTTTGGGAGTCCAAGAAGAGAAAGGCTCACCATATCCTCCTCGGAAACCATGATTCCAACACTTCCAAGCTCATCCCAACATTGAGTGAACGTTGTCAAGTACTTTGGAATTGTCTCGCCTTTCTCCATCTTGATTTTACGAAGTTTATCCTTTAGTGACAACTTCATTTGATCACTGCTATTATGATACAAGTTCGTCAATGTTTTCCACATAGGATGTGGGGTTTCCTTTCCATGGAGACTCAAGACAATATGATCTCAAACTCCCTCAAGGATTATGCACTTTGTCTTCACCACACACTTCTTCCACTCGACCAAGTTCTGTGCATCAGTAGCTATTGGCTTAGGAATTTCTTGTTCAACAAATTCCTTCAAGCCATTGTCCTCTAGCACAACCTCCATCCTATCTCTCCAAGATATGAAATTCAAGATTGCTTCCAAGGCATACTCAAGCCTCAACCCATGGAACGCCATCTGTCGATCCTCAAGTATGTATGCAAATTCGACTTTCACATGTAATGCAGAAACTCAAAACTTCGAAATCTCCTTTAGAGAGCTCATTTTAAATAAGTGATATCTCCCTCATCCGAACTTTGATTCGACCGATTGCTTTTTTGAATTTGGGTATCTTTTCCCAAGGAATCCAAATCTGCAATTTGTTTCTGAAAATTTTTCACAAAATTTCTCAAATATATTCTGCAAACTCTCAGCCCAAAAAATAATCTTGCTCTGATACCATGTAGAAAATCTTGTAGATTCACAATCTAGTGCAATTTGCTAAAGTGAGAGACAAGAATCTACTTCTACTCTTTACAACGGAAGCCCATAAACATTAAGAAAACAATAATCAATAGAGGAAGAGAATCAAAGGCACATAACACAATAAATATTTGGGGAAAGCCAGAGCTCAAAACCCCACTATCTGTTTTGTATTAATCCAGAAAATCAAGATGAAATTACGATGCTTGTTCTCCCTAGAAGAATCCCATCACTCAACAAATTCAATGTCCAACTCATAAGCAAGATCAAGGCCAAAGCTTACCCTCTTCACAAGCTCTCCAAGTCTCTATTCCAATGTGTAATTCCTATGAAGAATAGCTTGTATTTAAAGGGAAATGAAGCCTCTAAAAATAGCACAATCCCTCAAGGATCAGTTTCTGAATGCATGCACTATAAGTGCAACTCAGAAAAATCTAAAACAAATAGTACACTATCCTCGCACTCTAGTCTCAACTGGGTCTTTCTTAGAATCGACATCCATGAGTTTCTAATGAGTAAATATTCAATTAACTAGAGTAACACTAGTGGAGTTCATTAGTGTCATCATTGATTGTTAACTCACTATTAGTTCTCTCAATCAGTTTGAGAACTAATTTAACTGAACTGACTCATGAAACTGAGTCTTCTATTTTACAACTCACAATTAACTCACATTGGACTCTTACAAAGTAAGGAGAACATATACATGACCTCCAAAAGACTTCCAACTCGAATTTCCTAAGTTAAGCATGTTTAATAAACTTAATTTAACTATTTTAAGTTGCTATGAGAATAGAATTTGAATTTAATTTCACAGTTTAATTCAAGGACAAATTAAACTAGAATTTCTTGTTGCCATTTCTCAACAAAACTCAAATAACAAGTTTTTTATATAGCGTGTGAATTCAATGCAATGTGATAAATAATAGAAACATTGAGTATGCCATAGAAGCATAGAGTTTGCAAATTGGATAATGGTACTCAAGCTTTATTTAACAATCTTATTGGACCAAATTACACTTGTCCTTGAACTGTGGTTTTATCTATGCACCGTGTTTATGTATTTTGATCACACTTGTCCTCAAGTTGTGGTCTAGCTATGGAAAATTAGAAAACAATCATGTAAACTATAATCTCCTTTACTACTAAAGCATTAAACAACCATAACAATCTTGTGCATGATTATTATTTACCTTTAAAAAATGAAATAAAACTAAATTATTATAATACATGAAAATGAAAATAATATTTTCAGAATTTAGATTTATATCTATATAAAATCATACTTAAATTTAATTAACATTATAAATCTACTAAATATATTTTTAATTAGCAATAATAATGCTTGATATATAGTTTAATATTATTTAAATATAACTCAATATAAATCTTCCTATAATGCATATACACACTTAAAATAATTATTACTATATATTATAAAGGTTCCTATATAATTAAATAAATTAACAAATATTTCTTATAATTTGCTAAATATAATTCTCATCATAACACAATAATATTATTTGGTATATAATTTATTATTGTTTAACGTATAATTAATATAAAACTTATATATGTTTGATATAGATTTTAACATATTTTCTATATACTTCAATACATATCTAATATATTTAGATTATTTTAAATATATATAGATATTTTAATACATATTATTATATATAGATTATAGATTAATATAAGAGGTTGATATAATTTAATATACTAGTATATTTAAAGATGAATGTTAATAGAAACACTGATATATTTTATTTTTTAAAATTAAAAATATATTATAATAATTAATTAATTATATTTTTATTTTAATTAATAATAATAATTATTAATTACAAGATTAATATATGGGTTTAAATATTATAATATATATTTTAAAAATATGTAAATATAAAGATTAGTTTCCACTTTATTATTGAAATTAAAGTGTAAATAAGTTTTGTTACAATTTTATGGATCAATATCATGACTTACTAATACCACATGCTTTAAAAACCCTAATTCATGTTTATGTTACACATATTCATATGACTTTTTTTAAATTAATCAATTTAATTAAAATGACAAAAAAAACCTTTAATTTGTAGTTCCTATTAAAAATATTCTAAAATATTTCATAGAAGTTAAATCCCTCCTATCTACTTAATAATACATTAAATTTTTAAAAATATGTCAATATATAATATTATATTTTAATATACCCTCTAACCTATTATATATATTTAGATTAAATAATTCAATTTAAATAATTTTAAAATATATTCTAATATACTTTATATTGTAAATATTTTATATATAATTACATATATATTAGGTATAATTTGATATATAATTTAATATAAAGTTAGATAGAACTTAACATAAAATATGTAGTTTGATATATTTTAAAATAAAATTTAATGCATATTTGATATATAAATTTTGAGGATATATATTTGATATGTGTGTAAAGTAAGTAGGATATCAGTTTCTGTATTGAAAAGAATGACGTGTAAGTTTGTAAAAATGAGGTGTTTAAAAGTTTTTTTTTTTTGGGAACATGTAATATGTTAAGAGGTTGATAATATTATTCTGAATACCTATTTTGTATATAATAATATTTTATGGTTGTAAAAAGTTTCATCACGTGTCCTGGGTTTTCTTTTGGCGCGTCATCAAAATTAAGTTTGAAAAACTGAGGTGGAGTATCAGACGTGCAGTGCATCCCTTCAGAATCTCCGCCTTCAGAATATATTGTGTTCCCTTCCCTACGCCTTCCAGTCATCCTCTGACCATCTAGAGATATTATTATTTTTTATCTTCCACAACTGCTCGGTGGTTTGTATAGTTCCTAAGTGAAAGACTGCCCTATTTCTTTCTTTGTTTTCATGAATTCCAAAGGATATGCACCATGCTTTGTTGACGATAGGGTTCTTAAAGAGCATCCACCGCCATTGTTCCAATGACTCTCTCAAATTATTTTACTACCGATCATCATCCCCAAACACTATGGCACTTCGATCCGAAATGTCCATTGCCTTTGGGCAAAAGTTCAATAAGTGGTCTCTAGTTTCCTCCTCGTTGAAACAAAGAGGACATCGAGAGGGGCCAAAAAAAACCTTTTTTCTTGATTTTTTTCTCACATAAGAAGCTTGCCATGCACAATTAATTAGAGGAAGAACAAAACCTTTGACCATAGCTTAGAATACCAGATCCTTTTCCATAAAGGATCAAGATCTAGGTCCATAATAAAAGTCATAATGGAATAAGCTTCTTTAAGAGAGAACATACATGACGAGAGATGGCCCCATCAAAGTTTATCAGGTTCCCCATTATTTAAAATAGGGAGTTTTCAAAGAATCAATATTAGGGCCTCCCAATCCAGGGGTGGATCATGAGATGGCAAATGGGTGGGGGATTTCCATTCTTGTCATTTCGATTATCGGTCATTGTCTTGCCAAAAGTCTTTCACCCTATCAGCTCCCAAGCGAGTGATGTTTGGATATCCCTGAGTTGCTCGTCCAGATTAAGTTTGGGGTCTTGCATCTAAGCTTTCGTCTAAAATAGGGCTTTGCATCCATTCCGAACTTCCCAGAAACCATGATCTCGGATTATGTCCTTATGTGCTTTCACCCAATTCCAAACAGATGAGCCATTTTGCAAGTTGTAATGTTCCATCAGTGGGTCATGGCGGCCCACTAGCCTATATTTAAATGAACAAAGAATATTTATGACCTCCTTCCCGCCTTGCATCCAGCGCCACCATACTTTATCACTGAGAGCATGCGACAGGAGCTCAAGGTCTTTTAGCCCAAGGCCTCCGAGAGTCTTAGGCTTACATAATTTGTCTCAAGCCACCAAAGCCCATTTCCTACGAACCTGAGTCCCTGACCATAGAAATATCTAGAAATTGGATGTTAGATACTTGTAGATACTGCAAGGGGCTGGAAGTGACAAAATTGATAAATTGGAATAGCTTGAAGGACTTCTTTTAGGAGGACCAACCGACCTGCAGAATTTAGGACCGAAAGGTCCAAATTGAGAGTTTTCTATCAATACAACATAGCATGTCCTTCTAGTAAGTTGTTCGCAAGGAGATAGAAACCAATGGTACACCCAGGTAGGTACTTGGCAGTAATCTGATTCAGAAGCCTAGTGTCTAAGCCATATGAATTTGTACCCTTAGGTGGGTATTGAAAAAGAAGATATCAGATTTATCCCCGTTGATGATCATGCCTTAGGCCTGCTGAAACTCTTTGAGTATGGAACCAAACTGCTTGGCTTCTTTGAGAGTTGGTTTTCCATATAGCATATTATGATCCACAAATTGCTAGTGAGTGATAGGAGGGGAATCCCGGTAAATTTTAATGCCCTAGAGAGGACTATATTCTAACGCAACATTGCTGATATGGCCAAGATCCTCAATTGCAATCATGAAGAGAAAGGGGGATATGGGATCCCCTTGCTGCAAACCCATGGAACCCCAAAAAGGATATGATAAGGCCCCATTTACCATGATGGAATATAAATGTGTTTCAACCAATGATTTAACCCATTTAATCATGGACAAGGAAAATCCAAAAGCATCAAGGATGGATAGGAGATAATTCCAACTCAGATTATCATAATCTTTAGAAATATCAAGTTTAATGAGCATACATGGAGTTTTGGACGAGGATAAGGATTGGACTACCTCATGAGCCACAAGAATTCCGTCCATGATTTTCTGGCCCTCCACAAAGCCTGACTGCTTTGGGCCGATGATCCCTTTAAATAAGGGTTTGAGTATTCGGACTAGGATTCCTGTTATAGTTTTATAAATAACATTGCACGGGGCTATTGGTCGAAAATAATTTGGGTCCAACATCACGCCTTTCTTCGGGATGACTGTTAATAATGTTGCACTTAGACCCGACCATATTCTCTAGGAGCAGCAGTTGTTCTCTATTAACACATGGATCTCAATCCCAAGAAAGTGCCAGCTCAATTTGAATAATTCAAAGGTGAATCCATTCGGGCTTAGGGCTTTGTTTGAGGGGAGTGCATGAACGATTTCTTCCACCTCTTTGTAGGAGATCACTTGCATGAGTGCTTCATTATGATCCCGTGAGATTATCCTAGGAATACATTGTCTTATTTTGGAGATAGAATCATGTCAATCCTCACTTGTCTCAGTGCACAAGGTATGGAAATGGGTGATTAGTTCCTTTGGGATTTGCATATGTCGGGTAAGCTTGCGCCATCCGAGCCATTAAGGGAAAAAATCCTATTAAATGGCCAGTGTTTTAACATGGCTCGATGGAATAATTTCGTGTTTATTTCACCTTCTTTGAGCCATTGGAATATCAATTTTTGTCTCCACAGGGTTTCTTCATGTTTTCAACATTGCTCTAGGCCATTGAGGGTTTGACCCTATTATGCAGGGAGGGTTTCAGTCTGACCTTATAAAATGATTCACTGCAGGATTGATCACATTGCTTCCTCCAACTTCCACTTTTCATGATGAATGTTGTCAAAGTCTGAATGCTTCCATTATTTAATATTGCTTTTAGCTCCTTAAGCTTCAATTGGAAACTTTCCGTTATATTGCGCCCATTCACCCAAATATCTCTCCACCATTCTTCCATATTTGCAATGAAATCTACATTTTCGAGCCAAAACAAATCAAAACGCAAAGGGTGATTCCTCAATTCCATCCTCAGATTAATTTCCAGGCAGATGGGCTAGTGGTCTAATCCCATGCAAGGGAGGATCAATGATTGAAGGAACATATCCTACTGAATAATATTGTTTGAAACAATGAAACGATCCAGAAGTGAAGCGATCTAGTTCTTGTCGCCCCATCGATTGTTCCAAGTGAGAGATCCATTAACAAAATCAATGTCTTCTGCTCCCAGATCTTGTATAGTCTCCTGAAAGGAAAGTGAGATCGAATCCAACCATCTGAACGCCCCCCCCCCCCCCCCCCCCCTCCCCCACCCCTTCTCTTCCAAATTATTAATCAAGTTAAAGTCCCCTGCCAACATCCATTTGGTATAGCCCATAAGCTCCTTCAGATGTCTTAAACTTTGGAGAAAGGCATCTTTTGTCCCTGGAATACTAAGACCATAAACCCCTATCATCCAAACATTTTTTGAGGAGCCTATAAATCTAAATTGACTAGAAAGGGTATTTGGGTTTTTGATCCAGTTCCCTAAACAGATGGATCTAGAATCCCAAAGGATTCCCAACCCTTCAGCACTACCCCTTGCATCAAGTGCCATACACTCTGTTGTAGGCCAACTCCTACATGAATTTTCACTAAGTTTCTCCTGAGTTACCTTAGTTTCTTGTAGGATCAAGATGTCCAATTTTTCTTGTTGAATTTGTTCCTTCAAGTACCTCAACATAAACCTTGGAATTGAGGCCTCTTATATTCCACGAGACTACCTTAATTGAGGAGGAGTTGGGAGAGAGTGTTGGTAATAATATGTGAGGACATTTGCTTGTCCTAAGTTAACTAGGATCACCTTGTCTTCTCTGATCACTTCACTGGTGGGTCTTCTACCCTTTTTCCTAGATCCTGAGTTGGATTCAATTCACCTGGTCACCGTTTCCTCTTCCCAAATAGCCAGATCCATCTGGGCAGGGGCTCCAAAGTAGTCTGATGTTTTCCCCAGTCATTATAGATCTGGTGGAATTGATCGAGCTGACTTGAAGGATTTATGTCGATTCGTCGTTGACCCAGTTTCACAGGAAGCTATCATAATCCTTTCATTCGAGTTGAGTTGGTCCAATTTGATTTCTAGCTCAAGGGATTATGGGACTTGGGCTAGGACTTGATGGAATTCCTTTCTTGTGGATTTCCCATTGGGCGATTTACCTTTTCTTGGTTGTTTACTTTTAGGGTTTTGAGGGCCCTCTTCTACCTCCATCACGATTTGAATTGGAGATACTATTGGGGGTGCAACTGCAGGTGCTTCTGGTTAATCCTTTTCACCCTGATCCACTAATAGGGTGAAAATGTTCCCAGAAGGCCCACTGGGGGATGTGGGGGAAGGACGGCTTGGAGCTATTGTAGAAGGGCCCAGTGGGGCTTGGGATGGGGGAGCTCTTCGTTTGGAGGGCATCACCCAAGGAATTCCTGAAAACCATCTAGGGGGGGGGGGGCAGTTGAAGGAGTAGAAGCCTCTTGTGGGTGTTGATGGAAGTCGCAGAACAAATGTCCATACTCGTGACAGATTCTGCATTTAAAGGGAAAATGCTTGTATTCGAGTGGTTAGGACCAAATTTCGTCATGATACTCGATCTCAATTGACTCTGGGAGGGGTTGTGAGATTTTCATACAAACACAAATTTTGGCATAGGAGTAAAATCGTCCACGTCTAGTGATCTCAGAGATTCGCACAAAGTTATTGATGGAATTACCAATCGACTCTAGGATGTCCATTTCCCATAAATCCTCTGGCAAGGAATACAAGCGGACCCAAATGGTCACGGCTAAGAACTTCTCCTTCTTTGGATTGTAATAGGGCTCCCAATGCCTCATGAATAACCCTGCATTGTTCATGAAGTATGGCCCATTGTCCAAAATTATTTTACGGTCTTCCAAATCTTCAAGGATTACTGTGAAAAATCCCTTTCCATGGAGACACTGGTCAAATGGAGCTTTAGGATGGAATTTGAGTTGGATCTAGTGAATAATGTTTGCTTCTTTGGGCCCGATGCACATGAATTTTCATATTATCACGTGGTCTTGCATAAATTGTCTAGACTTCTCCAGACGGTGGTTGGGGACAACAACTCTCAGATTTATTTTTTTCCTTTGGGAGGCATTGACCCTTGATTTGAGACTGCCATTTGGCTCTTAGAGCAGGAAAATTTGCTTGTTTTCCATTGTTTTCCCTGAGATGTAAGATGGGTCACTGGAGGGTCGATGCATGCCTGTTAACACTGATTATAAGGAGGGGGTCAGTCCCCCTCCCCCAAGATGTTCCGACATGTGCCTGCTCAATTGGCAGGTGACGTTAGGATGTGACAATAATTGCATGAGTGAGGAGACTACTGCAACGAAGAGTTAGATCAATAAAACCCTAAGGCGTCCAAACCCTAGCAAAGTGCTTCAGAGCCTGGTTGGAAATCATGTAGTTTGATATATTTTAAAATAAAATTTAACGCATATTTGATATATAATTTTTGAGGATATATATTTGATATATGCGTAAATTAAGTATGATATTGGTTTCCATATTTAAAATAATGACGTGTAAATTTGTAAAAATAAGGTGTTTAATTTTTTTTTTTTGAAACATGTAATATGTTAATAGGTTGATAATATTATTCTGAATATCTATTTTGTATATAATAATATTTTAAGAATGTTTGAAAATTATATGATGATAATGATGATTAACATATACTAAGATTTATATGGTTTATCAAACCTTAAGAAAGTAAGAGATTAATCATAATTCTTCAACATTTTATTTTAATCATGATTCTTTAAAATTTTATTTTTATACTAAAAAAGGTGAGATAAACATTCTCATATCAAACAAGTCATGTAAGATTTTTTGAGAAGCTTTAATTGAGTGACATATAAAATAGTTCATGCATGCCACTCAATGCAACCTTCCAAAAAAACATAGAAACCTTACCTTTGAGTAAACACTTTAATTTAGTGAGAATTTCTTTCAATACAAGAATTGGCATTGCATTTAATTTACACATATGTCAAATATATTTAGAAAACTAAATTAAAGCTTAACACATATATTTGTTATTTTCATCTTTATTTTTAAAAAATAGAAATAAAACTAAATTACTATAATAAAAACATATTTTTGAAAATTTCTATTTATATTTATATAAATAATAATATTTTTTGAAATTTATATATTATATCTATATAAAATAATAATTAGACTAATTAACAAATACTTCTTATTGATGATGATGATGGTTAACGTCCACCGAGACCAAACATTGGTCTATTGGACCTAAAGAAACAAATTATTTATTTTGATTTAAGATTTTATTCCTATGCTCAAAAAGCTTGGGGAGAAGCCTCCCAAGCTCACTATAATTTTGACATTGTAAAAGGCTAGGAAGGTCAGTATTGTAACAAAGATTGTGAAACTGAGATCTAATGTGGTTGTACGTTGGGCACTCTAAGAGGAAGCGGTTTTCATCCTCGATGTTCCTATTCTCACATTTATGGCAGAACCTTTCCATCCATGGCGTTTTAGGAATTGCCCAACGACCTGTTTCACTATGGAGCTCATGAGAATTCGTTCTAATCTTTGCTATATTAATTTTCTTCTTTGAGCTAGTTAAAATAGAGAGATACTTTTGATCTTCTAGGGTGGGGTTGATGACTTTCTTATAATAAATTAATTTTCTTTTAGCCGCTAAATCTTTCTCACACCACATTTTTTCTTTGAACTTAGAAGTAACAATATCTTTAATGTTATTTATGTTTTGCAATGCATCATTATCGTTGATCTCCCAATAGTTTAATCAGGCCCTTCTGTCTTTATGCCACCCCCGATTGAGCCTTAGGTGGTTTTGGCTAGAATTTAAAGCTAGCTTAGGAAGTCTATGATCATCTATGTTATTGAGTTTGTGCTTGTACAACAGAACAATATATATGTAATTTCTAGTGAACACTCTACTTATTATCAGAACAAATAAAATTAATATAATAATAATAAGAAAGTCTTAGAGTGAATATTTTTATAATAGAAATTAAGTTAGGAAAAAAGAATTATAACCTCTTGTTTAAAAATATTAAAATTAATAAAATAATATTAAACAATTAAAAATAATTTAATGTTACAATTGAAATTAACTAATTTCCCCTATGCGGGCGATGAACATTGAGAATGACAATCAATATGGGGCATTAAACCCCCACACACATGGCAATTGAATGAAGCGTCTCGCAAAAGTAACTTTGGGCACAGGGTTGGCGAAGCTTGATGAATGAGCAGTGGTTATTTGGTTCATCAAGATCATAGTAAATAGTAACAGTTGGTTTTGGGGCACATGCGAAGCATTTCCGGTGGTTAATTTGGTTTATGGTTCACACAGTGCCTACTTGGTTCAGCCACACCTTGCCTCCCTAGCTGTAACAACTTTAGAGTTCTATTATGCACAAGGTTTTCGATTCAATTATATAATTTGGGACACTGGCCTTAACATGTTTGCTAGAGGCAGAGATGAAATATGGTATGTCATAGATGTCGTTTCTCTAGCAGTGGACATGAGAGCTCTTTCTTCTCTAGGGGTTTAGGTATTTCTTGTTAACCTTTTGTGTTTGTACATTTCGTATTTCCCTTGCCGATTTTATGTTGAGTGTTGTGGTATCCGGTGGGGGCTAGTGATGGTGAATTATGGAGGTGGAAGTCGTGGCCCTGCAAGTGCTTGGTTTTAGTGCGTTGTGAGTAGGAGAGGGGTCATACTTGGGAATTTTGGAAAGTTGGGAGAATACAGGGGTCGACCTTTGAACCACGCTTTGGAGGAAGGTGAATGTAACATTGAGTTTTGCTGGCTCAAAGGGTGGCGGGTTGACTTGAGCGTGAGGTGGAGAGTACTTGACTTACCTGAGTGTATGTGCATCGACCAACCTCTTTCTAGGCTTGGGGAGTCAATGGGTATTCTAGGTGTTGCAACCAACATGGAAAATAGGGTTGGTTGGTAGCTCCTTTATGCTGAAGGTGGTGTATCAGGGTCTGGTTTGTGGTGTGCGAGTGGTGAAGCGATTGGGAGTCATTGCATGCAGAGGAAAAGAAGAAGATTCAAGATAGGTTTTGGCCCAAGAGGTCAGAGGAAAATCCATCAGAGGGAGCAACAGGAATTTGAGAAGGAAGTGGAACAACTAGGAGACTAGTTGTTGGGGCCGGTGCTCTTACCACCACCTTTCGATTCCTTAGAGGTGCAAATTCACCAATTTACATTTTTTATGGAGTAGTTGGCTCAAGACCACCTCAACGACATAAATGAGGTCATTGCCTTCATGAATTACCTCCAGCACAACCAGTGGCAGGTGCTAGACCGAATGGCCTCCCTCTGTCGGGAACCAAAGAGGCTGGAAAAAGGTTTTGATCATCTTGAGGGAATAATGGTTCATACGAAAGCCCATGTACATGAGGCATTCATCCAACAACATGGTAACGGTCCAAAAGACCCGGATGCCAAAGATATGACAAATAGAGAATAACAGTTGGGTGCATTTGGATCCTTAGGTACTTTTGGTCTCCGTGGGAAATCTGTGTCTGGTCAAATAATTTTTTGTTGTTTTTGTCTAATATTTTACATATTCCACCTAACCAACCAGACTAACAAAAATAACACGAATGACTATTTAAAAAAAACATGCATCAAAATGTGATAAATTTTGATTTAATAGATTATTTAAATTTAATATATATAATAATATATATATTATATATATATTAATTAATTTTATATTGTAAAGATGAAAAATTCAAGATAGCTAAAAATGAGTAACGATTAAAAAATAAAATAATAATTTTAAGTTTATAGTTTTAAGGAAGGCAAAGAGTCAAAATAGTTAAAAAAAGAGGAACGATTCACTTAAAAAAGATGATCATATAATAAATTAAGTAACTACACAAAAATAAAGCTAAAATTTAAATTAAGAAAATAAATAAAAAGAAAAAGGGTTAATGATCAATCCGATGTCTTTTTTAGAAATGTTTTTTAACTTTTATAATTATTAGAAGGGTAATAGGGTTTTGAAGTTAGAAATTTGATTTAGAAATGTTTTTTAACTTTTATAATGGTATCAAAAGTGTAATAGGGTTTTGAAGTTAAAATTTTGATTTAGTTCCACCGAAAAATATGATCATTAGATATTATTAGTCCCTGCCCTTCGGGCTGGCAGGGACTATAGTAATCGGTTTTACCCGATAGCATTACTTCGACACAGAAATCCATGAACTTATTTCAGTTTAAACCAAAGTTTGCCGATACATTTTATTAAATTTTATGTTTGACAATACACGCAGCCAATGGATGGAACGATCGTCTTATTTGGCCTCAGTACGAGGTAGCCGATCTGAAAACTTAGGGAAATATTCTGAAATCACTTGGTTAATTAGTAGAGCTTCCGCCTCCCTGAATTAATGCTACCTTTGCCTCCCTGAATTAATGCTACCTTTGGGATAGCATTAGTTGGCTAACATTTAATGTTAGCTGGCTAACATTACGAATAAATGGGTATGGCGTAGGTTTATTAAACGGGAGGAGTGTCAATTTGCATGCTTCACTTGCATGGAAGCAGTGCGTGTCCTTCACCCTCAGCTTGCTAATTCTTCATATCCTCCTTGCGCTCCATCCTGCACCATAGCTCTCAGCTCTCGGCGGTGGCCTGCACTCCATCCTGCACCATAGCTCTCTGCACTCCATCCTGCACCATAGCTCTCACTCCATCCTGCACCATAGCTCTCAGCTCTCGGCGGTGGTGGCAGGAGGACTTCATCCAACATGCTTCATCCATCCAGAGCCTGGCCTGTTGCAGGAGGACTTCATCCAACATGCTTCATCCATCCAGAGCCTGGCCTGTTGCAAATGTTCAGCCTGTTGCAAATGTTCATGACCATCAGGTAAATACTGCAAATACTGCAATTTTTTAATTGAAACATAATTTTTAAACAGATTGTTTGAGTTTTGAATTGAACATAATTTTTAAACAGATTTTTTGGCAGTGATTTGAACATAATTTTTAAACAGATTGTTTGAGTTTGAGTTTTGAATTGAACATAATTTTTAAACAGATTTTTTGGCAGTGATTTAACGTGGAATCGGGAGGGCAATCACAGTAATACAAGAGATTGTGATAAATTATGAAATAACTACTCTGTAACTAACAATTATAAAAGTGATGGTATATACTTACACAACTTGCTTGTGGTTCCACAGAAAAGAATAGGAATGGAAATCTGCGGTGGGGTCGAACTAGAGGTAAATGCGTTGTTCCCTGTCGCCAGTGCCGTTGGAGTAGATATTAGTCTGCACAATGTAAGGCTCACCCGAAGCATTTCCCAAGAATTCGAAATCGAATTCGTCATGCAATGTCCCCTCAGAAGACATCTGCGCAGAGCACATGAAAATGATATCAAACACACAGTCACGGAAACAGCAAATGGTAACCAACACTGAAATGCAACTTACTTACATAAAATGCAGTCTCTGTGCCCGCAGAGTCGTCGGGAACGAGTTTAATCTACGCCCCTACTTTTCCAAACAAGTATGTGGCCTTGGAAGAAAAAGTCCTCCAACATGCTTCATCCATCCAGAGCCTGGCCTGTTGCAGGAGGACTTCATCCAACATGCTTCATCCATCCAGAGCCTGGCCTGTTGCAAATGTTCAGCCTGTTGCAAATGTTCATGACCATCAGGTAAATACTGCAAATACTGCAATTTTTTAATTGAAACATAATTTTTAAACAGATTGTTTGAGTTTTGAATTGAACATAATTTTTAAACAGATTTTTTGGCAGTGATTTAACGTGGAATCGGGAGGGCAATCACAGTAATACAAGAGATTGTGATAAATTATGAAATAAATACTCTGTAACTAACAATTATAAAAGTGATGGTATATACTTACACAACTTGCTTGTGGTTCCACAGAAAAGAATAGGAATGGAAATCTGCGGTGGGGTCGAACCAGAGGTAAATGCGTTGTTCCCTGTCGCCAGTGCCGTTGGAGTAGATATTAGTCTGCACAATGTAAGGCTCACTCGAAGCATTTCCCAAGAATTCGAAATCGAATTCGTCATGCAATGTCCCCTCAGAAGACATCTGCGCAGAGCACATGAAAATGATATCAAACACACAGTCACGGAAACAGAAAATGGTAACCAACACTGAAATGCAACTTACTTACATAAAATGCAGTCACTGTGCCCGCAGAGTCGCCGGGAACGAGTTTAATCTACGCCCCTACTTTTCCAAACAAGTATGTGGCCTTGGAAGAAAAGCCAGCGCCTGAACATTTAACAACATGAACTTAGAAATAATTCAGGACAGAAACAAAACAGCCTTATCAAACCATTAAAGCAGCACTGCAATTTTTGAAAAAATTAGTAATGCATGGTGCAAAGAAATACCAGAAAAATTGTCGAGCTTCAGCTTCAACTTCAATTTTCTTTTTGGCTTCTTCAATCGGGCATTGCTGATCATCAGAGAGTATTAAATCGTTTTCCTTGGACAACGCGGGTAGGGTTTTTTCATCGATCAAGACAGTGTCATAGATTTGATAAACTTCGGAGAGCTGCGTGACGGCTTTGTAGGGAAGCTTTTCCCTTTCTGCTTCTTTCTTGATATGAGCCTCCATGGCTGCCTGCACTCACATAAAATATCAGTTTAGACAGACATTTAATCGTATTTCAAACATTCGACTAGCCCTATTCATAAAATAAGCGTAACATACCCTCGTAGACTGCCACTGAACATCATCCATGAGACATGTGTACACATGGCTTGCATGCGATGTACGTGGTATGTACAGGGCTATTGACTGTGGTGCCCAGCGCATATTATCAAGCCATCTTCACTTCACTACGGTCGAGTTTTTGATGATCAAACACATCGTTTTACTCATCAACATGAGTCCTCAGCTCGATCCACCTTAATGTTTGATCTGCAGGTTTTAGCTCTGCACATGTCCTTTAAATTGAAGTGCACACTCACTCGTAGCCATTTCTCCACATCTGGTAATTATTTGCAGACAAGAATGTTCAAAAGATTCAGATCTCTGTACCATAAAACATCTCTCATCAGATCGTTCGATGCTCAGCCATGCACTCCTTCGACCCTGAGTCAGAACAAAAACGAAACACAAGATGTATTGGATGAGTGATGATACCAGATCAGACTCCTCAAGTGCACAAAAATGATGAATCGACCTGTGAATTTATAAGCTTTCTGCCCTTCAATTACGACGTGCGTAAACTATGGATTTGTTCGATAGTATCAAATAGACGTTGAACCCCTTCGATTACAAGGTTTACCTTGGGCATATGCACAGGAACAGAACTGGCAACCTGATATTAATCTGCACAGCAGCACATTATTACTATCAGCTGTCTGCAAATTCATGCATCAACACTACATTAGAATGGCTTTTCTAAGATGGTAAGGTGCCAATATAGCAACTTTTAAATTCTCGTGACTCTGTGCTCAACTACCTACAAGACTCAGAATTACAAGACTCAGAATGGGCGTGATCTGTGAAGCTAACCTTGCGTCGTAAATCATTGAAAAAGAATCAGAAACTGAACCAAAGCACGGAGACGAGCAAGTGGAGAATTCTAATCTGCCGGTTGCTTATTGACGTGAATTACAAGACTCAGAATGGGCGTGATCTGTGAAGCTAACCTTGCGTCGTAAATCATTGAAAAAGAATCAGAAACTGAACCAAAACACGGAGACGAGCAAGTGGAGAATTCTAATCTGTCGGTTGCTTATTGACGTGCCGCGTAGCGCAGGGTTTGGGCAGGTGGCATTAATGTGAGCTGCTGCGGGCTGGGGCAGGGACTAGCTGCCCTGCAGCCCCACTTGTTTTATTTAAGATATATAATGATTTATTGTGTATATGATGTCATTATTAGAATAAAAAATTTTGTAAAAAAAGTTTGCTAATATAGATTTAGATTTAGGTTTTATTATTTTAAATTATTGTTTAAATTTTGTAAAAAAAGTTGGCTAATATATATTTAGACTTAGATTTTATTATTTTAAATTATTGTTAAAAAATTTTATAAAATTTAAGGATGGTTTTAATATTTTTTTTTTCTGCAAATACTAACTTCTATTAACTAAAACATAAAATATTTTTACATATGAGCGAGGCATTTCTGCACTCGACAAAACAGTGCTAACCCATTACAGACAAGCTGGGGCAAGCCATTACAGAGTCCCTGAAACCAGAAGCATACATAGAGAAGACTATACATCGGCCAAAAGAGAAACTGAGTTTGTCCAAAAACCCAAAAAATCATGCAGCGCCGCGAACACAGAGTGAGCAAAATCCCATATGGGAGCTACAGACCAGTAAGACAGATACATAAAAGAGTCAACCATAATTTTGAGCTCTGAACAAAACCAAGAGGGACTGTCCCAGGAAATGCTACTTCTCTTGTGCCGGTTCATTAATATCCTTCTCGTCTCGGGCTGTATTGCCATCCTTGAGACCTTCATTGCCACTCAGATCGCTATCAGGAATGGTGATGGCCTGTTCCGCATCACCATGAACTTTATCTCCAGCCACAGGCACAGTGTCGTCCAGAGGAGGGAGATTTCTGAGAAGGGCCTGATGTTCAGCCTTTTCTTTAGCCCAATTATCCTTGCTGTCGCCGTCCATGGAATTGTCACTACCGGGAGAGGGCTCAGGGGCGATGCAAGTCAAGGGGGTGACAAGATTTTCCTCCTCCGAGAGAATGAGAGTGATGTGAGCAGTTACCAGAGGTCTGTGCAGGTTACTCTGGAATTTAAAGTGTGTAGTTTGAAAAGCACTGTTGGGTTTGGGTTTCCTACCAGAGCTAGCAGACGGCTCAGCCTCCTGAGCGGATGAGGGACTAAGCGGATCCGCCGCAGTTTCCAAGGCAAAACTGGCGGGAGAATGCAAACAGGTGTCTCGACGACCCCCAGAACGATGGCGTTTACCAGATCAAACCATTATGCCAGAACAGAGGGAGTTGGATGAATGATTATACACAGTATGACCAATAGAACAAGGACAATTAAGGCCAAAGGTATGCTTAACCAGGCTACCAACTAATCAAACCAAGGTGTCGACCAACAGCTCCACATTAACGACCAGGACATCCACAGAGATAACCAACATAAACCAATTGCAGAAATTCAGAACAGGAAGAGGATTACCCTTAGGAAAATAGTATGTGAGCTTGCGGCGATGCCCCTGAATTATGCCATTAATCTCTGCTGCCGTCCACCCAACCGAAATGCCGCATCTCAGAGCACAGAACAAGGTGAGATAGCCATGAATCACCATAGTTATAACTGAGAGAATGTTGCATCGAACGATGCCAAGCATAAATGTCGATCCCATTCCCGATCTAAACTTAATTGCATACCTACTCTCGCATGTTTTAACCTCCCGGGAAGCCACGCTACCTTGCAGATAGAAGTACACGGTGTTAAATGTTTGCATGGAGAACCGTGCGAGCTTATCTGCCACCCGGATCTGGGAGTGCATCTTCGAACTCAGGCCTTTCCTCCTGCACCAGATTGTTGAATTCAAGGAGTTGAGATTCAGATAAAAGATTTGCTAGTGATCCAACAAAAAGATGTCGTCCACTGTCAACTCCCAAATTAGCTAAGAGGTCCGCAACTTTGTTCCCATCTCTTCTAATGTGGGTGAAGGAGATCGCTCTGTGAGAGCCAATCCATCGCTCAATCTGCAATAGCCGTTGAGCCAATCTCCAACTATTGCTAATCTTGGAGGACGGGGATCCCTGAAGGATTTTCGAGACCATTTGGATGAGGATTTGAGAGTCTCCCTCTATGAGGAGTGGGAAAAGATTCTTATTTTGTGCTATTAGAAGCCCCTGCCAAAGACCTTCTAGCTCAGCAGAGTTGTTGGTGTCCCATCCATGTGAGCCCAGGAAGGTTATGATGTTGACTCCTTTATAATCTCTGATAGTTCCTCCAAATCCAGAATTCCCTGGGTTACCCTTTGAGGCCCCATCAAAATTAATTTTATACATGTCTCTTGGAGGAGGTGACCATTTCACCGATGAGGGGGCTTTTGGAGGCCTTGTTCCTTTGATCAACTGGTCTTGCTTTCTGTGGAAGTTCCAGTTATTCCAGATTGATTGTTCCTGGGGGAGGGTGGGGAGATCTTCTTGGTACCAAGTTTTTAGAAATATGGTTTCTTCAATGTTTTGATTTATGATTTTCCATATCTCATCCAATGATTTGGATTGGTTTATGAAGATTCTACCGTTTCTCTCTTTCCAAATGGTCCATGTTATAAAACCTGGAATGAGCTTCTAGAGAAAATTTAGGATTTTGCTTTGATAGGGGTGGGGTTCCCAGTTGCGTATTGTAGTCGTTATGTCTCCACTCGCCCCTGCCTCTTTCTGACAATGAAAATTTATTTTTTGCCATAGCTTGTATGCCAACGGGCAGTGATACCAGAGGTGTTCAATTGTCTCCTCTTATTTTTTGCAGATGAAGCATATGGAGGGACCAATGAAATTTCTCTTTCTCAAATTGTCCCAAGTGAGAATCCCTTTGTGGCAGAGGAGCCAAAGAAAGGTAGATATTTTTGGCCAAATGGAAGGGTCCCATATCTTACTCCATAGCATATCGGGCCTGATTTGGTCTTTGATAAGTAAATTATAAGCCTCTCTGGCGGAGTAGGTACCTCTTTCTTCATATCCCCATATGAGAATGTCTTTTTCCTAGGAGTACTGTATTTTCCTTTTTATTAGTTCTGTGTCTAGAGTTTGGTGTTCTTGTATAGTCCCTTGAGCTATGATCTGAGATGCTTTGAGCCATTCTCTATAGTCTTGTTGGGCATTATTGCTCCAAAAGTGCCCAACCTTGTTTAGGGGATGTAGAGCCTGTTTCGACGGAACAAAATGTGGGAAGAGGTCCCTGAGTTTGGGCAACTGTTGCCAAGAGTCGTCCCAAAATCTGGCCTGATCACCGCTCTTCACCTCCCAAAAACTGTGTTGTTGAATGAGGTTCCTGTGCAATTTTGCTGAGTTCCATATAATTGAACCATTACAAATCTCTGAAATTCTGATGAGTTCCTCCTTAGGACAATTTCCCACATACTTGGCTGTCCATAAAATAGCCCAAGGAGTAGGGGGGCCCGAGAGCCATTTCCACCATATCCGAGCGCCCATAACTGCATTGCTGTGAGTGGGATCTCGTAATCCAATGTTGCCTCCTTTTTTTGGAAGACAAGCAGTTTCCCATTTGACAAGAGCCCATTTGCGATGAAGTCCACTGCTGCCCCAGAGAAAAGCCCTTTGGATAGATTTAAGATCTTTGAGAACCTAATTCGGAGCTGCCAGGATGGAAAAAAGGTAGAGGGGCATGGCTTGAAGGATGGATTTAATCAAGACGAGACGGCTAGCCATATTAAGAGATCTATGGGTCCATGAGGAGAGTCGAGCTTCCAGTTTGTCTAGGAGGGATCTCCAGGAGGAGTGCTTCAAGCCGGCGGCTATGAGGGGGCCTCCTAGATAGGAGGAGAGTTTGGCTGAGGAGAATCTTAGGATGCGTAAGATGGCTGACTGAATAACTGAGGGAGTATGAAAGAAGAAAATTTGAGATTTGGACTGATTTATAGACGTGCCAGAGGCTTCTGAAAAATCTGATAAAAGAGATTTGAGTTGCCTAGCCTCTTGGACTGAGGGGTGCCCGAAAAGCATGTTTTCATCCACAAATTGTTGATGGGTGAAAACAGGGGAGTTGTGAAAGGAGAGGCCTTTGAGACGGGCTGTTTGCTGAGCATGTTTAATACTACACCCTAGACCTTCCACCATTATGATAAAGATGAAAGGGGAGAGGGGGTCGCCTTGCCTGATGCCACGGGTGGGATGAAGGGTCTCAGAGGGTAAGCCATTAATTATAACAGAGAAGAAAGAGGATGTTATGAGGCTCATAATCCATCGAACCCAAGAAGCATCAAAACCAAAAGCCAGAAGAATATTTTCAATGTATTTCCAGCTGAGGCTGTCAAAAGCTTTGGAGAGATCAAGTTTGAGAAGCATACCTGGCTTCTTGGAGATCTTCAAGGAGTGAATTATTTCATGCGTAAGGATGATCGTGATTTGCCTACCTTCCACATATCTAGATTGTTCTGGCGAGATGATCAGAGGAAGCAAAAGCTTTAGTCTAGTGGCTATAATTTTTGAGACTATCTTGTAAATTATGTTGTAGAGAGCTATCGGTCTGAACTTATCCGACTTACAAGGCTTCTCCACCTTAGGAATCAGGGCTATAAAAGTAGCATTTATCCCTGGAAACATCCAGCGAAGAGAGCGAGACTCTTCCACAACCTGCCAAACCTCATTCTTTATTCGGTCCCATAAGTTGTGGAAGAAGTTGGAGGTGAAACCATCCGGTCCTGGGGCTTTGCCGGCTTTTAGTTGTCTTACTACTATTTCCACTTCTTGAAGATCGACAGATTTGAGGAGCATATGATTATGCTCATCTGAAATGAGTTTGGGGATATTGCTTGTGATATTTTGAATGGCCTGAGAACGGTCACCGATTGGTTCTCTGTGCACCTGCTTGAAGTAGTTTAGGAGTTTGGCCTCTATATCTTCATGTTTTTCAACTCTGGTGCCCTGCCCATTTTGGATGTGGGTGATATTGTTGTGCATTCTGCGCTGGATTGTGGTGCTATGAAAGAATTTGGTGTTTTTTTCACCATCTTTAAGCCACTTGATTCTTGATTTTTCCCTCCACAACGTTTCTTCCTGCTTTTCCTTTTCCATAAGTTTCAGTTCAAGGGTTTTTTCCTATTCTGCAAGGTCATCAGATCTGCCAAGAGTGATGATCTTTTGCCGTAGGTGCTTCATGTCCTGTTCAATGGTTTCTTTCCCTTGGAAAATATTACCGAATGAATTTCGATTCAGTGCTTGATCTTGCCTTTAAGGTACTTGAGTTTTTGTTGAAATTGGAACATTTTGGAACCTATAGGTGAATGAAAGCTTTTCCATTCTGTGCTAATGAACTTATGAAAATCTGGATGAGTCAGCCAGAAGGCTTCAAAGTGAAAAGGTCTGCGAGTATTGTTCCCCTGTCGAGACCAATGAAGTGAAATGGGCCAATGATCAGAGCCAGTGAAGGGCAAGATGGAGGCTGCAAAATCACCCCCGAGATGAATGGAATTATCTGAAAGAAGAAACCTGTCCAACCGAGATGCGATTTGGAGGCTTCCTTCTTGTCTGTTGTTCCATGTAAAAAATCCATTATTAGAAGGGAGATCGATGAGCCAGTTATTTTGACTAAAGTCCTTCAAGAGTGATCCTTCTTGAGAGCTTCTACCCCTGCCTCCTCTCCTTTCATCCAATATTGTAATCATGTTAAAATCACCACTTGCGATCCAAAGTGGAAGTGGTCTATTTTGATTAAGAGCTGAGATGGAGTTTAGGATTTCTTCTTTTCGTTGAGTTTCCTGTGGGAAATAAACATTGGTTAAGAGTCCATATTGGTTTGTTCCTAAAATGTGAAAAGTTGCTTGAAGGAAGTTCCTGTGAGCATGAAATTTGGTGAGCTCCATAGCTTTGGAATCCCATAGAATGGCGAGACCTCCTGAGGCTCCATTTGCATCCACTGCTATATTGTGACTTCCAGGCCAGGATTTATTGGCTAGTCTATCAAGTAAGTTGGAATCGCACTTTGTCTCTTGCAAGAATAGAACCTGAGGGTTTTCTTGCTTTAACATGTTTTTAAGGAGTCGGGTTTTCTTGGGGCCATTAAGCCCTCTAATATTCCAAGAGATTAGCTTCATTGAGAAATATTGATTTCAGGACTAAAGTACTTAGTTAACTTGGCATACATGCCTGAATCCACTAAGATTTGTCCCACCTTGATTGTTCTTTGAAGAATGGTTTTTCTTCCTCGCTTTTTAATATCTTTGGCAATGAGTCTTCTGTCCCAAGGGCTTCCTGTCTGAATACCTAAAGATTTTTGCCTCTATGCCCTTGATAGAACTTCTTCCAGGTTTTTGAGCTGTCCGGCTGGAATATTGTCAAAATTATTGGTTGTGCAGGCCTTTTCAAGGCCCGGAAGATCTAAATCCCCAATATCTATTGTGTCTGTTTCTTCATCCATAAATTGAGAATAATATTGTTCTTCTATTGGTTCTTCTTCTGTGCAGATAGCTGTGTTTGGGATCTCCAGTTGCCTGTCTTAGGTGCTCCATAATATATCTTTTTGTTTATCTGAGGTCGAAGCTTCCTTACCATGAGTATCTATTGGTGACAAGGTGTATCCTCCTTTTTTTGGATTGTCATCGTTCTTAGGTTCTGGCTCTGACAAATTCATTTGAGTTTCTGATTGATCTGCTAGGGCCCCAAAGCTGTTGCTTGTGGATGGCTTTGGTTGACTGGTTTGGCGCTGCTTTTGGTTTTGGGGCTTGCTTCTTATGTGCTCTTCGGCGATTAGCCACTTTGAGGAAGCCATTTCCTTCAGAGGCTTCTGGATCCGAAACAGGGGAGGGTTTCTGAGTTAAAGGGTAGTCTCTGAATAAGTGCCCAAGAGCATGGCATCTTCGAAATCGAAAAGGCACATGTTCATAGTCAATAATTTGTAACCAATCCTTGTCAAAGTAAGAGATATTTACCGCATCTGGAAGAGTTTGATTGAGATCCATATAAACACAAATTCTAGCGTAAGAGGTATATCTACCTGTCTTCGTTTCCTCTGCGATTTTGACAAACTCACCCAGGGTATTTCCTATCGCTTTCAGTGATTCTTCCTCCCAAAATTCCGCAGGGAGTGAATATAAGTGGATCCACACCAGAGCCCAGCTGAGGTCCACCGTATCTGGGTTGAATCGTTCTACCCAACATTTGAGAAACAATCCAGCAGCATTGAAGAAATAAGGTCCGCCATCCAGGACCCTGTTTCTGTCCTCCAAACAATTGAAAATAGCAGTGAAAAAACCTTTCGGTCCCAGCTGCAAGGTGATGTGCCCCTTTGGGTGCCATTTCGTGGTTATCCAACTTCGCAGTGCTTTTTCGGTTGGCCACATCCCTATGAACTTCCCTATTAGCGCATGGTCTTTCATAAACTATATTCTTGCTTCGATGCGATGTCCTGGCAGCTCAACTCTTGGTCGAATCGCAGCAAATGGTTTGCATGTAGCAGAATGAACTTCTCGCACCTTTTCTCCTTGTTTTGCTTGCTGGTTAGTGTTATCCCCAGTCTGGTTTGGGCCTTCCTTCTCTGCCAGGTTCTCGGACATTTCATTGTCATTTTGTGGGGGAGGTTCTTCACCTCCCCCCGACTGGGGTTCCATAAGGAGTGTACCCACAGTCCTTTAAGGAGAAGGATCTATTTCAGTCCTTGGATATTGAACACAATAGAATGACAGAGCCTGTTGTCGCTGCAAATGCAGAGAAACAGAGCCTGCCCTCGCTATAAGTGCTCAAAACCTAATCGGCCACACAACAATGTGTTTTCGTGTCTCAAGGATGGTTTTAATATTAATTATAATTGTAGTTTTAAATATATGATATGTGTTATTGTATAGAGAGGTGTTTTACATTTCAGTATGGGGAGATGTTTTAATGTCTATAAATGAGTGTAAACATGTAAATGTTGGATCATTATGAGATAGATGTTGTATGGATTGTAAATGAATGTAAACATTTAAATATTAACTTAATATGGGAAATATATTATAGTGTACATAAAATAAAGCATTTGATCAAAAAATAATAATAAAAAAACATAATGTAATCTTAATTAAAAAAATAAAATAGAAAAATAAATCGATTGAATTTAATTTGGTTAATTGTAAATATACATATTACATTTTTTTTTACATATATATACTCTTCTTGTTATTCACATGAATCAAAAAAATGTTAATACATAGCCCTCTTTAAGAATAGATCTGAAGACTTGTGAGGATCAAACCACCACACACAACTATTGGACCACAACCTTAAAGTTATTTATTT
>APFE031754243.1:170620-193733 GCA_000404065.3 Pinus taeda
TGGATTTTAAATACTTTAGATGTTTTTAGACTTTTGAAATTTTATATATTTTAGATTTAAATTTTTTTAACGTTTAGGATTTTTAGAAAGTTTTTTAAATTTTTTAGTTTTTTAGATATTTTTAGGTTTTTTATGACCTTTTTTTTTATGATTTAGAACTTTATTTTTTTTTTAAATCAAAGTCAAAATAAAACGATGAAAATGAAATCTAAATAAAACAAAAAAAACCAAAATTGAATTTTTGATTTTTTTTTTAATATAAAATTGAAATCATAAATTATATGTGTGTGTGTGTGTGTGTGTGTGTGTGTGTGTGTGTGTGTGTGTAACCTAAATCGAAATGAAACCTAACCTAAGTCTAAATCAAAACGAACCTAATCAAATAGTTTTGAGTTGTTATGTATTCTGTGCAGGACGACGACAGTGAAGACTGGCTGAGCGAAGGGAGAAGATTGGAATACATTGGAATGGAGGCCGAGGGCAGCTTGGGATGCACCAAGAGGAGGGTGGACTGAAAGAACAACAGGCTTCTCTTTGTGTGCATTTGTGGCTTCTTTAGCACAAGAATACACCATAGTGATGATTTAGTTTTGTGCTTGTGTTGAGGTGAGAAATGGCCTTTTATGGACAATTCTGCTCAGTGTTCCTTGAACAGAGTTTAGATTATTATAATCCTTTTTTGCATGTGAAGGTATGCCAGTCCTTGTATATTCTCATGATGTAGATGTATTGATTAATTTAGTGAAATTGGCACATCCCTATTGCATATTTTCATTACAAAATTGCCAAATGCTATCAAAAAAAGGTTGAGCAAGGTTGCATTGAATGAACTCCACTGTTTTTGCTGAGGCAAAATCCATGCTTCTTTCAAGTCAAATATCTAGTGCTACATTTCTCAAGGTACTTCAGTACTTGTGCTCTCTTTCTTCCTCACTTATTGAGGGAAAGGATGATTAGGTACCAAATTATAGATATCATGATGAAATTTTTATTATAATCACAAGTCTAAATTTAGCTATTGAACTTCTATGGCAACAACTGGGTCTTTGCATCAATAAGATAGAAAAACTGGTCGTCTTCATTATCTATTGTACCTTGTGTCTTCTGATGTTAATGAATTTTTACTCCCTCTACCACCATGCACATAGAAGATCTTGCCATATATTGACATATTTTTGTAATATGTGAAAATTTGCAACCTCATTAAATGACACTTACACAGCTAGAATACACCAGTGCTACCTCTAGAGAGATAAAATCAACTGCAAGTTCATCTAATTCCTCAATGCTCAAGATATTGGCCAATTGTAATAGATTCCTCAAGGAGTTAAATCTTAATCCATGAACCATTGAAGAGTTAGACCCAGAATTCAGTATTGTAATGAGAATATTTGAAATCCACCAATATTATCTATGCATTCATAAGCAACATCTGACAAACACCTTTGGCAACTAGCCTTTAGTTTTTACTAGAGATGCATGAGAATATATGAAATACACCAACCTTATCTATGCATTAATAAGCAACATCTAACAAATACATTTGGCATCTAACTTTAGTTTTTACTAGAGATGCATGAAGCATTATATAAACACAATGCAATCTTTTGGGAAGTCCAATCAAATGTGGAACATTACTATGGAAGCCAAGTTAAGCATTGATTTTAGACCTTGCATGCAAATTTCATGGATTGTTGTAGTAGTGACATAAAAATGGATTAGTTTAGTTATATCATATATGTCAAAGATAGTTTAACTCAAAGTATGAAACTGCCATTTAAACTATAAACCTGACTAAATGGTCCAAACCTGAAACTGTGACCCTTCCTTCCAAATAGCAAGTGCTACCAATTAATCATAGTTAAATGGTTTTAGATTCAATATGAGAGTAATCTTATGGAGGAGTTATTGGGTTTGGAAAGTCACCATAGAACAAAGGCCAGTGGGTTAATCTCCTAAAACAAGGTGTTAAAATAGTCTGCTGAGATGTACATTTTGCATCAGGATATCCCCTAGATTGATATCTTTTTATGAGGAAGAAAAAGCATGGAAAATGTTTGGTTAGGTAGGAATACAACTTGTCAATTTGGTCTAGCTTGAGTGATTAAAAGAGAAATTTGTTAGGCTCTCCACCATTTCATAGATTGATATAGAGATGAGACAAAAGAGGCTCTCTCTTGAGAATATATGAAATAAACCAATCTTATCTGTGCATTCATAAGCAACATATAACAAACACATTTGGCATCTAGCCTTTAGTTTTCACTAGAGATGCATGAAGCATTATATAAACACAATGCAAAGTTTTGGGAAGTCCATTCAAATGTGGAACATTACTCTGGAAGCGAAGTTAAGCATTGATTTTAAACCTTGCATGCACATTTCATGGATTGTTTTAGTAGTGACATAAAAATAGACTAGGTAAGTTATATCATATATGTCAAAGATAGTTTAACTCAAAGAATGAAACTACCATTTAAGCTATAAACCTGACTAAACGGTCCAAACCTGAAACTATGACCTTTCCTTGCAAATTGTATGTGCTACCAATTAATCATAGTTAAATGGTTTTAGATTCAATACGAGAGTAATCTTATGTAGGAGCTAGTGGGTTTGGAAAGTCACCATAGAACAAAGGCCAGTGGGTTAATCTCCTAAAACAAGGTGTTAAAATAGCCTGCTGAGATGTACATTTTGCGTCAGGATATCACCTAGACTGATATCTTTTTATGAGGAAGATAAAACATGGAAAATGTTTGGTTAGGTAGGAATACAACTTGTCAATTTGGTCTAGATTGACTGATTAAAAGAGAAGGTTGTTAGGCTCTCCATCATTTCATGGATTTATATAGAGATGAGACAAAAGAGGCTCTCTCTTGAGACTTGACTAGGTTATTCATAACAGTTGTGGTGTTGGTGCCTTAACTTAGCTAGAAAATGCCAAAACTCTATTGATGAACAAAATTTATTACTGAATCTACCTCAGATTATTCCATAGTCACTGAATATGACATGCATGGTTTTACCAAGGAGGCCCTAAACTTTTGAACAATGAAACTTGACATTGGTATGGTCAACCTACATGGGGAGAAATTTAACTTTTTTTAATAAGATGCTAGCAAAACCTGGACACTACTGTGTGGGATTATTGCTTGGTACCTGCAGATTTCACAACGACCTTTGTTGGTTGAGCCAACATGAATTGATTTCTTCAGGTGGATCTTACTAGTACAAATGTTCCTTTCCTTGTAAGACCTTAATAGGGGTTTATACATTCTTGTCAATATAATGCATATTTGTCTGTATAGTTGTTTATTACATAATCATCTAAATGAAAACTGATTACATGAATATGGGTTAGGCTGCCTCATAACTATATAGTTGCTGAGGCTCAATTGTGATTACGTGATCTTGGAAGATTTTGAGAGTATATAAACTCTTCATGTATTATGATTTCTCTGGCAATGTTCTCAAGGCAACTGTTCCAAAAATAACAAAAAAATATCTTTTGTCATTAAACAGAGATTGTTTTCCTTTAGAAACAGAGAGAGATTGTCTTTACAAAACCTTCTTTTGTTTGTGGCATGTAAGGGGATCTTGAGAGTTATCTAGAATAGGAAAACTAGTTGGTCAACTTGTGATAAAGGTGAGTAACTACTTGAACACTAACTTTTGAGCCTGCCACATTCTTCTAAGAACATTGGATCTAGAAATCTCGAAGGCTTCAACTACATTGATTATGTCATAGAAGTTGGAAGAACCAGAGATGTCATGGATGTGTAATTGTTAACATTATGAAGATGATAGCACGTGTGTCTTTCAAGGTACATTACCAATCATAGTGCAAAAAACAAATTTTACCACTAATATAGTTCATTGATGTTAATTTAGGTATGTTCTATGCTTAGAGCAATTTATTTCAATTTTCACATCTAGCTCAATATCTTTTCCAGATTAGCAATCACATGAGCATTAAAGTAAACTGCAGATAGAACATAAACATAAATCGCAGAAGACAAGCCAAGACAAGAGGACACAAGATGTGGTGCTAGCCCATGAAAAACCCCAATGTGGGGAAACCCTTGATCAATTCTTCTTATATGTTCTTCAATAGTTCAGCAAAGAGAGAGAGATAGTACATTTACAAAAAGTCAACATTTGACTTATCTAGATAAGTGCATAGATCATCTCTAAGAAGATGATACATGAGATTAGTGGAAGACATGTTGCTTCAACTGATTTTCCAAGGTGACTCCTTCACCTATCGTTGTGTTGCATTTCGTCATCATGTTGCACCTCACCATGCTGCACCATGCTGCACCCATTATCACTATGTTGCATCTCATCATGCTTCATTAATCATGACTATACCCATCACTGTACTGCATTATGTACCATTGCTGCACCATGTTGCCATACTGACCTATGTGCTCGCTGCATCTTGCTTTCTTGTTGTCTCTAGCTTGCTTGTTGTCCTTAGCATGCTTGTTGTTGCATGTTAGCTATCCCTTGCATGCTAGTTGTAACATTGTATGCTTGGTGTATTTGTTGCTAAGTACCATACAATTGTCCCAATGTTAGTTAGTTGTCCCTTGCATGCTGCTCTCCTTCGAAGACAGATGCTCTGGCTGTTCCGGCAGTTCCGGACAGTTCCAGCAATTCCTGGCAGTCTCGGTAGTTCTGACTGCTCCTGGCAGTTTTGCCAATTTCGGCTGTTCCCAACAGTCCCAGCAGTTCCGACAATTTTGGTTGTTCCTGATAGTTCCTGGCAGTTTCAGCAATTTTGGCTGTTCCCAACAATTCCGGCAATTCCGACTATTCCCGGTAGTTCCGACATTTCCAGCTTTTCCCGACAGTTTTGACTTCTACCCTCTGCGTTAGCTTCCCCGCTATTTCGGTAGTTTTGGTAGTTCCAACTATTCCCATCAGTTTCAACAGTTCCGACTTTTCTGGCTATTCCCAGTAGTTCTGGCAATTCCCGATAATTCCAGCAGTTTTGGCAGTTCTGACAGTTCTGACAATTCTAGCTATTTCCGACAGTTTTGGCAGTTCCGACCTTTCTAGTTTTTCCATCTTTTTCTGATAGTTCTGACAGTTCCGGATTTTCTCGACAGTTCCAGCAGTTCCGGCTTTTCCCGACATTTCCGATAGTTCCAGCTTCTGTCCTTTGCATCAGCTTCCTGACTATTCCGGCAGTTCTCAATAGTTTCAACTATTCTTGGCAGTTTCGATAGTTCCGACAATTCTGGCTATTCCCGGCTGTTTCGGCTATTTTGGCAATTCTGGAAATTCTAGCTATTCTTGGTAATTTCGGTTGTTCTCGACAGTTCTGACTATTCCCGATAGTTTTGACAGTTCCAGCAATTCCGACTATTCCTGGCTGTTTCAGCAGTTCCAGCTGTTTCTGACAGTTCTGGCTATTCACGGAGTTTCGGTAGTTCCGACTATTCCCATCCGTTTCGACAGTTCTGACTTTTCTGGCTATTCCTGACAGTTATGGAAATTCCCGACAATTCCAACAATTCTGGCAGTTCCGACAACTCTAGCTATTTCTGGCAGTTCTGTCCTTTCCGGCTTTTCCAGCTTTTCCCGACAGTTCTGGCAGTTCTAGCTTCTGTCCTCTGTGTCAGCTTCTCGGCTGTTCTGACAGTTCCATCTATTCTCGACATTTCGACTATTCTCGGTAATTCCAACAGTTCCGGCAATTCCGGCTATTTCTGACAGTTACGGCCTTTTCGGCTATTCCCGGCATTTCCAGTAGTTCCCTGCAGTTATAGCTTTTTCCCTCTGGATTAGGGCAGCATTATCCCTTAGGATCTCTCCTCCTACTAAAACCCAAAGATAAGTAGAGAGGAAGAGATCCCAAGTGTGTTAAAATGACTTGAAGGCCACCTCTATTTATACTAAAACATTGATCACAACTGGGGTTTATTTGGTCGTTGGCCGACCTTAACGAATTGCCCCATAACACAAATAAATTCATATCTCCATGAATACTTATCGGAATTGGATGATCTTTAGATCAATCCTACACCTCTCAATGAGAGAGATCCAAGAAAAATATCATCTCTCGATAGTTTCGGCAATTCTCGGTAGTTTCGGCAATTCCGGCTGTTCCCAACAGTTCTGAAAATTTCGGTTGTTCCCGGTAGTTCTGGCTATTCTGGCTTCTTCCCTTTGCGTTAACTTTCCCGCATGTTACAACAGTTCCTGGCATTGTCGGCAATTTCGGCTATTCCCAACAGTTTCAGCGATTCCGACTATTCCCGACAATTTTGGCAGTTCCAGCAGTTCCGACATTTCCCCACAGTGCCGACATTTCTGGCTTCTGCCGTCTGTGTCAGCTTCTTGGCTGTTCTGATAGTTCCCACCAGTGATCAAATTTGAACACGTCAGGTCCCTTCAAAGGGCCTCTAGCACGACACAGATGTAGGAAGAAAATTTTGCTATTCAAAAAAAAATTTAAAATTGAAGTTTTCCATTTAAAAAAAATTTGAATAATATTATAAATTTTTTTAAGAAGGGTTGTTAAGTTGTCAACCTATCCAATTTATTTTTTTAAATTTCATTTTTTTCTAAAATCTAGATTTTGGGAATTCCAAATTCAAAACTGTTAGTGCACCGTGGGTCTATCACAAATTACAATGGTTGAACTTGTGAATTTCCTTTCTCAACTGATGTTAAATCCCATTTTAGAAACAACAGTTTCCAAATTCGGAGTTGCTCCCATTTCGGAAACAACAATTTCTTTTTGAATTGCTTTTTCTAATTGTAACTTGTGCATATGATGCAAGTTAGCGGTTGTGCCTGTAGGCTGCCTGTAAATCAAGGTTTGACGACGATTGGAGAGGATCGTAGATTCATCATTCAGCAGACGCCTGTCAGGCAAGGTTTAAGCACGATTTATGCTTGGAGAGGAGTGCATTCGAGAGACTTCATAAGTTCATAGCATACTAGATTTCACAAAACTTCACATTATGCTTCAATATATACATCTGGGTCCTGTTGTTTATGAGATGTGAAGGAGCAAGACTGAATACAAATAGATTTGTAAGTTACTCATTCTGCTTTGATATCTATATTTTTCACTTACCTCTAAGAATATGCAATTCAAACATCACGACAAAAATTAAATTTAATGCCTTAATAGCATGAATGAATCAACTAGTAATAAGAATAAATTCCATTGTCTCACCAATACAATTCACAGTTCAATTAAATCAAATAGTAATAAGAATAAATTACATTGTCTCACCAATACAGTTTATAGTTCAATTGAATCAAATAGTAATAAGAATAAATTAAATTCCACTGTCTCACCAATATAGTTTACAGTTCAATTGAATCAAATAGTAATAAGAATAAATTAAATTCCAATGTCTCACCAATACAGTTTATAGTTCAATTGATCTCTCATCATTAGAAACACCATCCAAATCAAAATCCTAACCAAAGCACCTTCAACTAATCCCTTGTCAGGCCTAAGTCATTAAGTCCCAACTATTTAATATCCAATGAATAAAAAATTAACGAAATATATAAGTAGCATAAGTCATAATTCATAATGTCCCAACAACCTAATTTATAAAAGGAAAGAATCCAAAGTCCTCCCAAGTTATCAGGATAAGCAGGAATCGATGAATAGTAAAGTTCACTCCCACTGCTACAAATTAAAGCATTGAATTCAAGAGGCAATATATTACCAGAGTTCAACATCCCCAGAGTTTCATGAACCGTTAATGCAGTTGATAGTACAAGACCGAAAAATCTTGTTATTGTTGCATCAGAATGCATAGCTTTGATTATCTCTTGAATTATTTCCAACATATGGGGATATACATTGCCACTATAATCATAGCAGTCCATAGCTATAACAAAAAGCTTCTTCTTATTTCTCAGTGCAGGATACTTGTTTGAGACAATCAGGTTATTTGCTGGAGGCCTTGGCTTAGGTTTAGTTTCTTCAATGTTAAAAGATAGCAACGCCCTTTTCAGTTTATCTAAAATAAGTTTTGGGTCGCCCTTTGGTGCCAGAAGTTTGTCAACTTCGGTAGAATTATCCAGAGAGCCATTGATGGAATATTTATCGACATCAACAGAAAGCTGAAGAGACATGTCCTTTAGGGAATCACCCATCAATTCCTCCCCCATAGTAGTATCCATTACAAGGATAGTCTGCCATTGAGGATGCCTCATCCCGCATACAATTACTAGAGACAAATATTTTCTGCAATGTTCAGGCCATGAGAAAAGGTGATTGTTTCTCAACCCATTACAGCGGCATTCATTCCATAGGTTTTTAGCTCTAGTAATACATTTTCTATGGCCTTTTCATCATGGGGTTCGACTAATAGTCCATTGTTCAAAGTCTGCAAAATTTTCAGAAAGAGAGAATTTTTTAGAGCTTTGCTTTCTTTGCCACATGCTTAAACATCAGATTTGAAACTGAAAAAATTTCCTGGAAACTTAGTTTTCCCATCAAAATTATTGCCATAACCTAATTAACACAAGGTGGAAACTCATCATATTTGTGTAAATTCAAACTAGTTATTTTTTGGATGTTCTTACACCAACCTCTGGTTAATATGATAGTAATTCAAGGAAAAAGATATAAATCATAACATTTGGCGAACATACATGTTATGAACACAGTTGGCTTGTCACTTGTCAGTTACAATGTGTATGAATTGTATGATAAATACTGGACTTGCAGCTGTGTTGGAAGGGGTTATTGTTCTTGATAAACTGAGGAATATCTTGCAGCTTGCAACATTGTAAAGACATCGACAACCAATAGTATGTTGTCTTGGAACTCACAGCTTTAGTTCCAACCAAATAGTTTTTAATTCACCATGTGTTAAAAAAAAGGAATTTGAAAATAATTTACTGTTGTCAGTTGAATTTCATTTTTTTGTGCTTTTCATTATAGAAGGGCGACCTCAATGTGCGCCCTTCTAAATAAAATTAAGACTTGCCCTTCAAATTTGATCACTGGTTCCCGTTGTTCCCGACAGTTCCGACGATTCCCGGTAGTTCCGGCTAATCCCGACAGTTCTGGCTTTTTCAACAGTTTTGACAGTTCCCGACAATTCCGCCAATTCCAACTATTCTCCGTAGTTCCGACAATTTCGGCAATTCTAGCTATTCCCGACAGTTTCAACTTTTTCAGCATCTCTAGCTATTCCCGGTAGTTTCGGCAGTCCGCCAGTTCCAACTTTTCCTGATAGTTCCAGCTTTTGCCCTCTGCATCAGCTTCCTAACTGTTCCGACTATTCCCAGTAGTTCCGACAATTCCGGCTATTCTCGACAGTTCTGGCTTTTCTGGCTATTCCTGGCAGTTCCGGCAGTTCGGGCTTCTGCCCTTTGGATTAGGGCAACATTATCCCTTATGATCTCTCCTCCTACTAAAACTCGAAGACAAGTGGAGAGGAAGAGATCCCAAGTGTGTTAAAATGACTTGAAGGCCACCTCTATTTATACTAAAATGTTGATCACAAGTGGGGTTTATTTGGTTGTTGCTTGACCTTGACGAATTGTCCCATAACACAAATAAATTCATATCTCCATGAATACTTATCAGAATTGGATGATCTTTAGATCAATCCTACACCTCTCGATGAGAGGGATCTAAGAAAAATATCATCTTCCATTAATAAGGTGACCCACATGGGTACTGTGATGTGTGGTTTGACGATAAGTCTACTTGGGCAAAGCCTAGGAGATTGTAGTTCAAATCTCATTGAGTACATTGACCTGCTGTGGTGGCGGCTTGAAGAGCAGATTCCCCACCCTCACCTTGGTGGCACAAGAGTCTTGTTCTTGCTAAAATCATAGGATCTTAGTATATCAACTTGCACGTAGTTGGATGTACTCCTAGTGTTAGGGGCAGCTACGAGGATTGATCCTGGGTCTCCCATAGATTAGGACTGGGAGTTACTGATTCACCATGTAGTTAAGAAAAAAAAAAAAGATGACCCACATGGAGTTTGGCCCTAGTTGCCAATTTTAACAATCAGGCATGGATATCAATCAAGCCTAGTTAGCCTTACTTTCTTGGTAAGGTGATGAGGCTTCATGTTTTTCACCTTGTTTTCCCCAAATATATTCTAGCAGGAAGAATTATTCATTACTTTCCCCTCTTACAAGCAAACACTCGGAAAAAAAAAGGATTTCACACCTCAGAGCTTTTTTGTAGGATAAAGGGAAAGGTGAGTGGGTATCTTGCAGTAGCTGCATTGGTCTTATTAGCATTACGCCACTTTTCATATGGGTCTTCACAACAAAGAATCACCATTACACTTTGTTGATTTGTTTTAAAAATAAACATAACACGCAATATATTTCTTTTTGGATGCAATGTTGTTGTTGGTAGTATGATTGTATTTGTGCCACATGTAAAGCTAATATGCGTTAAATTTCTTTCACCTTGCAATATTTTTATTGGAAATGTGCTTGTGTTTGGGCTAGAAACTATGCTAGATTTCTTTTGCTTTTCAATAGTGTTGTTGTCGAATTTGGTTGTTTATGATAAAAGGAAATCTAGCAAGTGTTAGATTTCCATCACTTTGGCAATGTTATTGGAAATGTTGTGCTTGTGTTTGGGCTAGAAGTTGTGCTAGATTTCTTTTGCTATGAAATATTGTTGTTTTCAATTTGGTTGTTTATTATAGAAGGAAATATAACACGTGTTAGATCTCTTTCACCTTGGTAATGTGCTTTTGTTTGTGTTAGAAGGAAATATAGCATGCACTAGATTTCTTCTGACATAAAATGTTTTTATTGGTAGTATGCTTGTATTTATGCTACATGTAAAGCTAGCATGCATTAAATTTATTTTACCTTGCGACATTGTTATTGGAAATGTGATTGTGTTTGAGATAGAAGTTGTTGGATTTTGTTGGCTTTTGTTTGCCCTACAATGTTATTGTTGCCAATGTGCTTTTGTTTGTGCTAGAATTAAATCAAGCGTATGCTAGATATCTTCTACACTGCAATTTTATTTTTGGCAATGTGATTGTGTTTGTGCTACAATAAACTCTAGAATGTGTAAGATTTCTTTTACTTTGAAATGTTTTTGTGAGTAATATGCTTCTATTTATGTTAGAAGAAAATTTAGCATGTGGTGGATTTCCTTCGCCTAAGAATATTGTTATTGACAATGTGTTTGTGTTTGTGCTAGAAGGAAATCTAGCATGTGCTAGATTTATTTGACCATGTAATGTTGCTTCTAGCATTATGCTTATGTTTGTAGTAGAAGGAATGGTATTGATTGTTAGCTTTCATTTGAGGAAACAATGTTTCACTACATACAACAAGACTACCATAATATTTTTATTTTTGCATTTATATTACTTTTTCGTAAGTTGTGTGTTTTTGGGGAAATATAAAGTCACACTTTACATGGTTCATTCTTTTAATTACAAGTTACAATGTAATTGTTGTTACAGAATTGATACAAGCTACAATGGAAAATTTAATTTTGGCAAAAGGGGACTATGTTGATCTCCTTATTAATGATCAAGTCATTGGGCTAGCAAGGGTTGAATCTGCAGAGTCTGGAACTTATTATGTTGGAAAAAGGGTTAATGCTGGTTATGTTGCAATTTTGATAATTGATGTCTTTCAACCACATTTGATTGATGATGATGTTAATGAAGGGGACATACATCCATGGAATATTGTGGATTTGAGACTCCACATAGGTAAATCAAAATATTGAAGCATGTGTTATATATTATTGATACTATAATAAATGTTCTTTTTTGAGTAAATACTAACATTATTTACATTTGTTTATAGGTACAAATATTTCTTCTACATTTTCTATTGGAGACAAGGTAAATCTTCTGCAACATGGAGTGAAGGTGGGCAAGGGCTCCATATTAAATACAGAGCTTGGGTATAAAGTGCATGGAAAGATGGTAAAGAAAGGATGCATAGTGGTTAAAATTGAAAAGGTGTTAAAACATAATGCTCCTCTACCACATCCAACATGGTCTGAGCATACACTTGGGGGTGCATTAGAATCTTATGAAATTTTGCCATAATCAAATTTGGAGCGTCATTGTCATGATCATGCCATAAATATTCCCCAAGATAGGGTTAAATTCATATGTGCAAAGGTTTCTCTTACACATGAATGCATGGGAACAAGCATGTGCATTGCCAAAGGAATCCTAGTTCATGTCCATGAGGATGACATTGTTGAGGGTGAAACACTAGGTGAAATGGATTTTGGTGTTTTTCTAGAAGAGATAGATGGAAATTGTGAGATATACAGAATTGGTGATAAGTCTATACATTGTTTGGTTAGATTGCCAATAAATAAGTTGGTGGACAACAAAGGTGTGATATTAAGGGTCAAGGAAAACTTCAAGGAACCACCCAAAGAAATGGTGATATAGGATGTTATAGAGGATGTAAATCCCTTAAACAAATGGGATGGGTACCTTTGTAATGAAAAAGATAGAAACTCAATTGATATGAATGTAACAAGGCCATATAAAAGGATTAAACGAGTTATGGCTACAAAAAAACTGCAAAATGTCAAACAAAAATAGATGAAGAGAAAGAAATTCGACTTTTGGCAGCAGATGTATGTTGTAGAAAAGATTGTCTTCAACATGTCGATAGGAAGGCCATTGCAGGTGCTAGAAGGGGTATGAGACAAATAAATACAAATGGTATTAGAGAATTTGTCTTGAATTCACTCATGTCAAACACAGTGATGTCAAGCGGCCATGGCCATGGCCATGGCCTACCACCTATTGCTAGAAATGTAAAGGACATGAGATTTAATGGGAATATTATTCGTAAGAAAGCATGGTATAAGATACATAAAATTCCTCAAAGAAAATTCTATAACTACCAGCATTATTTCCAACATGGACAGATCAAAGCTATTCATGGTAACACCAACACATGCAAAGTACGAGCTCACATAGTGGCAGCTATAGAAATATTGCACAAAATTGTAATGGATAATTCAGATTTTTCACCAAACCAAACACGTCAAGTTGAAGAAGATGGAACACCTGCTCCTTTAAGACTGCCTCCTTCGACTTACACACAAAATTCTTTGTTAAAAGAGATCAATGAGGCTCTTCAAAAGCTCAATTACCCATCAATATCACAACCAACAATGAGCAAGATTTGGAATACTAAGTTTTGAGATGTGGCATTTTCAAAGAACACCAACTTCAGTAAATGCAGTGAATGTATTGTGTTGAAAGCATAAATGAAGTCAAAAACTACAAAAGAGTTGGAAGAAAAGGCACGAGGTAGGTTGATGAAAGATACAAGATTGTTATGTGTGGAAGATATTGCTACTATGCCCATAGAATTATGTCAGAGCAGTTTCCAAAGGAGTATTTGAGCATTATCCATGATAAAATGGACAAAACAAAGACTTCAATCCCAAGGCTACATGTCAAATCAAAATCTGTTGTAGGAACAAATTTGGGTTTGTCATTCATAGGTATGCTTACACATGGGCATAAGGCGGGAGGTTTTGGTCATTTCTCCTTACCATTTGTCCATATGGGATCAAAATTTACTATTACATCCCTTGCAAAGTGCTTAAGGGACCTTGAAGACCCACAAATGGATATGGTGATCTACTTTATGAAAGTGGAATTTCAAGAAACCCACTTACAAATGCATTACTTGACAACTCTATTTACCCAAAATGTCAAGGGTACAAGGATGATGTTATATCTCATGGAAGTTCAAAAAGTCAAAATGTTTATTTTAAACCTCTTCCTCCACATTTGTTGTGACAGTTGGACAATGCAGCAAGTGATAATAAGAATCGCTATCTTTTCATGTTTCTATCACTTTTAACTGCACTTGGTGTCTTCATCACTATTGAGGTTGGGTTCTTGCCTGTGGGGCACACCCATGAAGACATAGATGGAACCTATGGAAGAATGTCTTCCAACCTAAAAGGTAAAGATATTTATTCTTTACCTGAAATGATGGATACATATTGCATAATTGAAGAAAATATAGTGTTTCCACCTACACTTAATGACAAGGTCTATGACTTCAAAAGTTTCCTTAATGGATACATTAAGGAGGGAAAAAATGCACTAGTTGGACATCTTAATGTTCAATACTTCCAATTTCTTATACTCAATGATGTTCCAGTACTAAGGTATAAAGAATCAATTAGAGATACTGAGTGGTCAGAACCAGTTGAGTTATGGAATATAGATGATGAAGGTTGACCTATAATTGCCATAGGGAAGCCATCTCTTTCTTAGCTTCCAAATAGAATGATGTCGATTTAAAAGAACTAAAGGAAGGGATAACATCATACATAAAAATGTGGAAAGACACTATTCGGAATGAGGATTCACCAATTGTTACAGAGGAATGGAAAAATAAAGTGGTGTATTGGGAAAACGTTCTTGATACATTAGATGGAATCTATAATGATCATACAATAATAGATGGAAATGATTCATCTTCTGAGGATTTCTGGCCTAAGACAAGGCACATTGTTGATGTTGATTGTAATGCACTCCAAGTAATCTCAAGTATTATGGATGGAGATTTTGATGATGCGATAGATGAACCAATATATGTTGGACCCAAATGCAACAGGCCAAAGCCAACATTCAATCCGATGATTGATGTTGAGAAAGGAAAGATGTTGCTAGTTAGATCAGGAAATGAGGATGCAAGTGAGATGATTTGGATGGCAAAATCCATCTCAAATATCTTTAGGGATAATGAAAGTGAGAATATTCATGTAAAGGTTGACTGGTGGAAGCCTATGTCAGGGAAATACAATGGAAAATTTTTAGAGCAATATTGGGTAGCAAATCCTAATGACAAAGAACTTGGCTCTATTCCAATTAATACCATAGTGTGGGCATGGATTGCAAATAAAGAACATTGCAAGAAGACCAAGATAAATAAATATGGTGTAGAAGCCATTCTTGATCTACTTGAGTGAATATCTTAAGAGTAGGTTTATATGATACATAAATGTAATTTTTTTTTGGAGGATCTATTAATATACATTCAAACACACTTTCCCATATTTGTTGTATAAATATTCTCTTCGTATTTTTTTAAGCAGTTTTATATTATTTAATATTTCAATGTAATCATGTGTTATACAAATTACATGACAATGCCATAAAATATTTAAGTTTTCAAAGCTTTATTTGACCATCATGACTTCTCACCATATCAAATATGCATAATAAAATTCAATAATGTACCTAAAAACATCTTCTAAACTTGTTATATTAAAACAACAGTGGAGTACCTAATTAGTATTATATTTAATATAAACCATTTAAACACTTAATGAATAAATGCTAGACGCTTGATACAATGTTTGAGGTGAGTTTTCCTTAATTTTCCTTATTATAATTCATATAATCAAATTCTCTATTTTGTTGCACTTTAATTTATAAAAAGAAAATTTTGATCATTGAGCAACACAACTAGAATTATAAAATCTTTCTTCTTATAGATTTTGAAGTGGTGCCAACATTATACTATGATAATTAATTTGTACACAACTTAGGAAAAGTTGTTACTGTCAATTTAAAATGGTCAATAATAGTAAGAAAAACAATATTAATATATTGTTAAATAACTTTATAGGTAAGACTTTTTTTACACAATCTAGTATTTACGGTCAAATTTAATACATAAATATAAATGTTAATGGTAATAGAAATAATGTAAGGAATTTAAGTTTCAGATGAATGTTAATATGTTCTTTTCAATATAGTATCCTTAAACATTATAGGGATAAAAACTAAACATGTGTAATAAATATCTTAATCATTTTTCTCTCTTTCTTGTTGTATTTGAAAATAATCAAATTGTACTACTTTGTTACTATTCTAATTCATGATTGATTTTGATTATTAAAATGATTAGTAATTGAGACGAGAGGCTCATTTTACAGCCCAGTATGTGGGGATGTGTGAGTTTGTCTATCCGTTTGTGCCCGTTTAAAATAAAAATTATGTTCTAAATAGAAAAATATAAAAAAAAAGAATATTTTGTAAAGTAATTAGAAGTAAAAAAAAATGTGTGAATCAGAGGTTTAAATCTTATACTTTTCAAAAGTAACTATTTGAATATTTATGTTAAGTCAATTTCCATTCTGTAGGATTGAGAGGGATAAAAAGTGTGTTGTTCAAGTGACCAGATAGGAGGATTCTATAGTTTGGGTGGAAAGAAATATGCTTGTAGTCTCGTTGTTACAGCAGAAATGGAGATCTGCAATGAGGGTGTCAAGGGGTGTTCCAGCAGTAAAGTAAAAATGAACGAGGTGAGACTGAAATCTGGAGAAGGAGTCATTGGCTTCAACGAAGTGGTTTGAAAATAAGCATATGTAGAATAGATAACAAATCTAGCTATATTGACTCAGTGCTTATATGAATGTCACGACTCCCACCAACTAGATGGACATCAGAACCTTTGAAGTGACAATTGGGATGAGGGACCCAACAAATAAGTTCCATAGTAAATGAGTATTATATTGATTTCTATGTGGATCATATGGTTGTTATTTCATTTGTATTTCTGCTGCTATTATGCTTATTATATATGTGTTTTATGAGAGTAGATATGTATGGCTCTCATCGTGTTTTTTGTTTGTAAATGAATGGAAAATGTATCTATGACCTAATAGATTATAATGCAGGAAATGGTATAAGGGAACAATGGTTCTTATGGATACTCAAATAAGTATGAGATCCCTATGATTACACTCGTATGAAAATTGAAGAGCTAGTTTGGACATGGTTGACCATTGCAAAGGTAGTTTGCCAATCATTCAACTAGTTGGATCATGATTGTCAACATGTAGCAATAGATGTATATGGTGGACTATGTTGATTAAGGTTGAACATAGTTGACTATGTTCATTATGGTTGACTATGATTATATTATTATAATATTATATATATTATCAAGTTAAATTATTATTATAAAACAATTATTATTAAAATAAATTTTGAGTTATATATTTAAATTAAAAAGTATGTTATATCATTAAAATAGGCTGTTAAATTTTTGTAGAATTTAAACTATTATGTTTTCATTACTAAGTTATAATTATGTAATAAAATAAGAAAAAAGGTTGATAAAATAAAGTACATGTTGGCATTGTTTTCATTGATGGAAAAAGCACAACCGAGGAAAAGCAGTAGCAGCAAGGAGAAATGAAGCAGCAACAACAAGCATTGTGATCAAGGAAAAGAAGCAAAGGAAGGCACAAGTTGTTATAGATTTAAAGTAGCAAGCAAAGGAGCAGCCAACACAAGGAGCAACATACAAAGGATCAACTTGCACAAGGAGAAACAAGCAAAGGAGAAGCAAGCAAAGGAGCAGCACAAGAGCAAAAAGCAAGGGAGAAACACAAAGGAGTTGTGATATGCTTGGATAATGTTGAAAATATTCTGATATTGAAGAATTTGTTGTGATGTGAAATTGTTGATTGCTCTGAATTGTTGTGATACAAAGGAAAGGCTAGAAAAGCAAAGGAAAAGATTGCTGTGATGCATTAATGATAAATATTGGTATTTGATGTAGGAATTAGGTTGATGCATTTAATGATTACATGTGGATGAAATTAATATTGGATGGATTATTTATTTTGTTTTCTAATATTCAAGATATGAAGAGTTTGGAAACAAATGAGTGGAAGGCAAAGATTCAAGCCTATTCACTTCATATTCCTACGTGGGATACAAACAACCATAAAAACTATCTTTATAAAATATGTTATTTTGGAATGCATTGGAGAGGTTAGGGAGTTGGAGAATGTGAGGGAGATGAATGAGATATTACACATTAGTTACCTGGAACTTATGAGGTTGATGTGAAACAAATTTGAAGGGAAGAAGGTGTAGAAATGAGGATGGAGACCTGTAGAAATTATGACTAGGTAAACCAACACATTCTTATTTCATGTTTTGTATCAAGATATGGTAGTGTTTTTTCAAGTAGTGGCTTGATAAACATCAGGTTGGGGCCTGTTGAGGTAGGAGCCTCTTGTGGGTTGTAGCCTACAGAAAACATCTGGGAGTTCTAGCTTCTTTGCATGTTGCAGCTTGTGGAAAATTGAGGTAGCAACCTCTTGTAGGCTGGAACCTATAGATAATCAGATGTAATAAGGAGTAGGAGTTTGCCTTCTCATCACAACAATGATAAAATCATGGTTTTATCCCATTATGGGTTTCCACATATATCTGGTGTCAATATGTGCTATTATTATGTGTTGATAAGATGTTTTGTTTGCGTATTAAATGTTGTTCACATATTCAATCCGTTGGTCATAATTTGTTAAGTTGCTCATGTAATGGTGTAGTTAATGAGATTAATGAGAATAATATTAATGTCCATGAATATACTAAATTGATTCACCCCCCCTCCCCCACCCGAGTTTCATCAAGTTTTCATAAATTGGTATCAAAGCTAGTTACTTTGGTGTAAAATTAATAAATTGAAGGTAGACCTGGTTCAGTCATGGACCATTGAAGTGTGTCTATGCTTAGTACATCAAACTTTCATGAATTGAAAGATAAGGTTAAAACCTAACTAATAGCTTATTGACTTGGTGTATGGAAGCTTGTATTCAAAGGTTAATTTAAAGATTCTCCCTCTGTGCAAGAAGAAAAATGGAATGTTAAGGGAAAATGTGCTATATATAACAATCTTCATAATAAGGATCTTGATACAATAATAAACCTAAATTCTACAAAATAAATTTGGGAAAGATTGGACCTCATTCATGAAGGATAGATTAATAGCACCAATACAGAAAGTGAAAAGAGAAAGAGGAAGAAGAAAAGTCCTTGTCAATACGAAGGTGTTCAGATAAATGAATCATCTCCTGTGTGAATATGCCCGACTCTCATGAAGAAAAAAAAATGAAAATCAAGTTAGGCTTGACTTATCACTGGCTAGTATAGAAAGATTGAAGAATGAAAACAAAGATTTGATGAAACTGGTACAAATATGTGATGAGAAAGAGCATGAGTAGAAGGAGAAAATTGTCAGCCTGGAAACAAAACTTGAAGAATCAAGGAGACTAGAAGGGGTGATAAGAAATAAATTCAGGGAGAGATACCCACAATGTAAAATATTTGAAGCTGAGGTTGTGTAAGAAACTATAAGAGGACCTTGCCTCCATGAAGAACTCAACAAAGGAAACCATTAAAGATGATAATGAAGCAACTCTAAAGAACCTATAGGAAAAGAGTCTAAAAACAACATGATTTGTAAAGAAAACAAAAACAAGAAGCAATATCGAAAGCCAGTGAATGAGTTGAACAAGTTCGGAAGATCTCAAAGGAGATTCTTTGCTCTTGGGAAAAACATCACATGTTTTTCTTGCCATAACATGGACATGTGGCAGAATATTGTAAGAGAAAGAAGATCATGGTTATTCAGCGAAACACACAGCAAATAAGAAGGTACTATCTAGCAAATAAACAAAGGAGGGCACCAACAACCAGGTACATAAAATTTTTCCATGGTTACTCTTATTTGTGAAATGAATTTGGACATAGAGCCATTAAGTGTGAACTATATGCAAAGAATAGCACAAGAGTGCACACACGTTTTTCACCTTATCTTGGTCAAATAAGGTGCTCTTTATGTAGAAATCATGGACACAAAGCCAAATACTATAGACTTCCATATACCCTAAAGAATTCTAGATAGAGAACAGAAGAAACTTCAACAATGAACCAAAAGGAAGTGCAGAAAACAACATAAGGAAACCAAGTAAGGTATGGAAGAGGGACAAAAATGAGAATCTTGTGATTTGAATAGAAAAATAAGTCATCATAGTTTTAGGGGGAGTTTCTCTAGGCAACAAGACAATCACCCAGTTAATGTTAAAACAAAAACAACATCTCACGGGGAGAAAATAAATAGAAATGAAAAAACCACAAGGGGAGTGCAAATATCACGAGGATAGACTTGCTGCATTATGCATTTTATTGCAGCCTTGGTTGGGAAGGTGGCATTAAAGATCCAAGTTTGGTTGCAGACTCTCTTCTAACTTCAAAGGCCATAAGGGAGTAGCACACATAATTTCTTGGAAGAGATAACTAATATGATGAGAGCAAACTTATACATGAGGTATGGTAGAGACATGATAATTTATTTGTCACTAGAGGAACAATGAAGAGAGTTTACCTCAACAAAAAAACAGAAGAAAAACACCACTGCTTACTCGAATTTTATGTCAATAGTATAATATTTGGGACCATCATTGTCAGAACTACCGATATAACAAGCTGCATATGAAAAAAACAACCCTCTGTCTCCAGAAGAGTCTTCAAAGGAAACTTGGTAATTGATATCAAGGAATATAAAATTTAAGTAACATGGGAACAATCTTATCCTATCCCATAGTGCTTCAAATGCACAACTTCAACAAAGTGTGTATAAGAAATGGAGTCTCATCTGTAAAAGAAACAATCACAAACCAGTCGATAGAGCCAAGGCTCAAACTATCACTAGGAAGTTGTCAATGAGACCAAGAATAAAATATGGAAAATATTACAAACAGAGATCATCAGAAGTAAAAAATATGTTCATTAATGACACTAATTATATTTCGAGACCATATTGAATATTGTGATAGCAGTATTGCAGTTGGAAGTCAACCTCAAGGGCCTAGTTAGTGATACGAATGTTGGTGCAGTGAATATGAAATGTGCAGTCAATATGAAATGTTGCATTCATTATGAGTTTTGAAAAGGAAGACAAAAGTGCAATCAACACTAGAGATGGAGGATAGATCGAGTGTAGATGAATGGGTAACATAAAGACAAAGTATTGGCCCAAGAGGTTCGAACTTGAACCAAATTGTAAACCTAAAGATAACTATGGAGACTTTAGAAATAAGTAGTAACGATATTTTAAATCCAAGTGAAAAGAATTGGGTCATGAAGGAGAATCCAAAGTGTAACGATAACATGGCCAGATGGAAAATTCATAAGAGGACATAGAGGCGACAGTACCTGAAAAAACAACTTAATGGTATCATTATGTGATTACAATGATGGTGGAAAGGAAAAGTAGGGATGAAAGAATCGACATCAAGGATTATAGGTAACAATGAAGAGTAACACATGGGTGTCAGTTATATTCCAATGGTCTTAAGTCTTCAACAACATTAGAAAGATTAAACAACTATTGTCTAAATAGAATCGATAGAGGCAATATGACCAAAAGAAAAACATACAAAATGTGTTACACAACAATATTTATTACAATGCACAATATTAATACAATGTGTGCATTATAATTGTTGTATTGGTCATTGAGTTGTTGGCGCACGAAAACAATACAATTCATTTAACATATATCTTGTAACAAAATTCATTACTTGGAGCAACATTTCACTTATGCTTGGTTTTTCGCCTCTATATGTTTTCTTTTAACATTTAATAGGAGATAAGTGGTATTATTATCATTTCTATTATCCATCCACTGGAATTTCTCCTCAGGAGTTGTTAAAAAAAACCCTAAACCAGAAAATGGCAGAAGCTTGTGAAGGGAAAACTAAATTCATGTTCTATGATGACCCTCCATGCTTCTGGAACAATAAAGAACTATAATCAGCCACTGAAAAACCATAACAGGACATTATGTGACCAGGAGTTTTGGATGGGATTTCCATGGCTCACTTGTGTATTTCGATATTGACACTAAAAAAGGCATTAAGAGTAGAGGCGATGTCCTAGAAATAAGAATTGACAAGTATAATGGCACTGGGATTATTAGGTGGCTTGAAAGTAAGGAGGAATCAAAAAAAATACAGTGGAGAGGACCCACAATGCACACATATACTTCTAAGCAGTTTTAGTATAGCCAAAGTGAGGTAACGAGAAAGGAAACTAGCACATAAGCTCTAGGGACTTGCAACCATAAGCCAATTTCAAAATTGGAAAAGTTTCTTTTAGTGCATGTAGTAATCCATAAAGCACCTTTATCTCAGAATTGTTGATATGGGACTTCACACTCACTTCCACTATTTTGTCTTTTTTTACTTGATGTTTAACACCAAGAGATATGAACAAGGCACTAATCTAATATGTTAGGAGACAACCCAAGAGAATGATACAACTCTAGAGTTTCCTCATTCGTTGAAACAATAAATAGTAGCCTCATAATCTCATACCTCTCATAACCTGTTGTGACCTTAAACGATGCCAAGAGCTCTAGAAAGGCCATAATATTCACCCTACTAGCATGAATACTATTCTCCATATTCATCTCCTTTTTCTAATCCTTGGCAATCTCCCTGCCCAAATATTTAACATCTGAGGGAAAAAACAACTGTCGTCATTACCAAAAAAGAGGTAAAGGCACTCAAAGAGAAAAATGTTGGTCTTTTCATCTTCATAAGGTGTAGCAAGGAATGAAAAATATATTAATTTATTACCGATAGATCAATTTCAAATATGAGTATAAGATAATCGATCTACAATTCTCGGAGAATGTTTGGTGGTTGTTCAAGCAACTCTGGAACAAGGATTTAATATATTGTTGGCATGGTGGACTGATAAGGTTCCAAAATACATTTGATGCACCATACATATTACAGTGGCAATTGATAACCAATACAGTGTGACAATGATATTACAAGTGTGACAATATCATCATATGACAGTAAGACAATGTCACCACAGTAAAAACATATTACAAGATGATAAATGTATAATTTTCTCATGTGTGAATGATTTAGCGACAACACCATACTCATGGCAGAGCTGGACACGACCAAGATCGAGAAGCACAATGGAAGAGAGTTATGGTTGTCGGTGATATCTATTGGAGTTGCATTACTAATATGGCTTGGAATTAACTTCACTTCAACATTTGCAATGTTTGATTATCGGGTGTTATCCTCCAATGGATAATCATAGAAGACAGATAAATATGTTAGATATTAAGGTTTCACACCCTAATTACAAACCATACGATTGGTAGCTAAATGTGCCTTTTGTAAAGGCATGGAGTCAAATCAAATCCTAAAGGTTCAGGTTTCAATAATGCTCCCACGTAAAAAACGAACCCAGTTAGGGTTCTAGTTGATTTGAAAATCACTATCAAA
>APFE031754243.1:194761-213083 GCA_000404065.3 Pinus taeda
CGGGGATACTTATCTCCATTTATTTATCCATACTGAATTTTTTTTTTAAACATGGGAAGATGCTAAGTTTCAAGCTCAGCTATGGGTGCTTCAACTCGGTCCTATTTCGAAATCCTGGTAAATGCATCAGAAAACTCAGAGACAAAAAACAAAAGTTGGAAGGTTATGCATAGTTTTGCAAAAAAATTGCATTTTTACGTAAGCCTTCTGAGGTAATCAAGGCCTTGCATCTTGTTAAGTCAATTCCCGTTCTGTAGGATTGAGAGGGATAAAAAGTGTTTTGTTCAAGTGACCAGAGGATTCTATAGTTTGGGTGGAAAGCAATATGCTTGTAGTCTCGTTGTTACAGGGGAAATGGAGATTTGCAATGAGGGTGTCAAGGGGTGTTCCAGCTAAAAAGTAAAAATGAACAAGGTGAGACTGAAATCTAGAGAAGGAGTCGTTGGCTTCAACGAAGTGGTTTGAAAATAAGCATATGTAGAATAGATAACAAATCTAGTTGTATTGACTCAGTGCTTATATGAATGTCACGACTCCCACCAACTGGATGGACATCAGAACCTTTGAAGTGACAATTGGGATGAGGGGCCCAACAAATAAGTGCCATATTAAATGAATATTATATTGATTTATATGTGGATCATATGGTTGTTATTTCATTTGTATTTCTGCTGCTATTATGCTTGTTATATATGTGTTTTATGAGAGTAGATATGTATGGCTCTCATCGTGCTTTTATTTGTAAATGAATGGAAAATGTATATATGACCTAAGAGATGATAATGCAGGAAATGGTATGAGGGAACAATGGTTCTTATGGATACTCAAATAATTATGAGAGCCCTATGATTAAACCCATTGTTTACACTTCTAGATTACATATTTGTGATATGTTTGATGAAATGCTTGTCTTGGCCAGTAAGGGATTGGTTAAGGGCTTGTTCAACTATTTTATTTTACATCATTGTTTCCCTATTGTTTTATTGTTCTCAAGTTGTCATTCAATTTTGGGCATTGACTTGGGCTCTGGGTCTGAAAAAGTGGTTTAAATCCCAAGGATGCTGGCACATAACTAGATAAAATAATCCCTAGACATTGGCATGACTATATCATGAAAGCATCCAGAGCCTCCGTGATACTAGTAGGCCTATGTCATGAGAGTGTACAGAGGTCAAGTGATCAAAAAATTCAGTGGGACCGAGGGGTAAGATACCTAAAGTGTTGGGATGGTTCATAGGGGTCCTGCAGCTGATGTGGAAGGTCTGTATGTTGTGTTTCTGTCGATTCCATTTCCTTAAGGTCACATAAGAAGTTGAATCCAACCATAGTAGCTTGTTGTCGCATGTTTACCATGTTTGGTCAATTACTTGGGTAGTTGTGGGAGGAGGGTGTTACAGTGCTTGTTTAGGTGAGGCTCCAAGGAAGCCTCCCCTCCCCAAATGGTAGACTGAAGAGTATTTCAAGTGATCGAAAACAAGTTGGGGGAATTCTTAGAAGCTGATACGACATTAAAAACCATAAAAATGAGGAAAATTGCTAGGATAATGATATGAAAATGGGTACATAGGCTTCTTGTCTTACTTACAAGAACCTCTCCCACTTCCAAAGCTTTAAATATTCCCAAGTCTTATTAATTAGCCAATGTGGAATTGATAATATGCTTGACAATATAGTGTATGTTGGTGTTTATTTTAAAACTGTTTATGTGCTTTTAAAATCTGTTGGTTGTTTTGATATGTAAACACATATGACAATAGACAAATGCAACAATAAGCAAACACATAAGACATCAATTTAATATGGAGTTCACCCAAAACTCTCGGGCTATGGCTCTGTGAACTCTAGTCAACTCTACTAGGCTCTCTGGGATTATGGCAAAGTCCTTTTTACAAGATCTGCAGCTCAACTCCATTATTTTACACAGAACACAATGGGTCACCATCTTATCCCTGGCTCTGAAGCTCTTGGCTTTTTGTGTCTCGACTCTCCCTCTAGATCTCAACTCTGCCTCTGGCTCTTGGCTATGGCTCCTGGCTCTGGTTCTAGCTCTTCGGCTCTGGCTCTGGATCTTCAGCTCTTCGGATTCTTTGGCTTTGCAACTTTCTGCTCTCTGTATTTTCACTTGACCTCCAAGTGACCCCAAAGACTCTCTCAGTTTCTCTGCACATTAGCTTTCATTCTCTCTACTCTCCTTCTGCATTAGCTTCCTGCTTTGGCTTTAGCTACCTCGTTAATTGGCTCTTTGGCTTTCTTTGAGGCATCGTTTTTGGCTTTTCGGCAACCCAAGTCATTCCTCTGTGATTCATTATACCTTTGCGGCTATGTGGCTTCTCTACTCCCTGTCAGTTAGACTAGCCATCTGGCTCTGCAACTCCATGGCTTCAAAAATGCATCATTGGCTATGAAAACTCCTATTGCAGAATGGCATGATGATTAGGAGTGGTTACAAAAGGAATCGAGGCCGTTTCATAGGCAACAACCCGAAAATTAAGAGAATCCCATTACACAGAGAATGTCTGCAAAAACACTATTGAAAGCGATCTTCAGACTTGAAATCCCATTCAATCACCCCTAAATCCCTATCGGCTCTTCCATTAAGTGTTATATCGCATCACATTAGCATTTTCGGAAAAATCCCAAATACACAGGAAAACGATGAAAACCCGATAAAATTCATCCTATTGAACTTTAAAATATATCGTGATCACCCCTAATATCATATCACATCCGCCTTTGGCTGCTACCATAATCTCCACTATCGATATCCAATTTTGGGCAGCTTAGGAGTATAAGGGTTACCTGCCCAAAAAGGTAGTCTTCCTCTCTCCTCTACTAGCCACGTGTCGACAATTCTGTGGAAGCAAGTGAAGCCAACCCAATACCGCTTTCTACCCAAGGTCCCTCTGAAATTCCATTTACGGAACTCAAATCATATGGCACCACATTTATAATTCCCTTTCGGGTCCATTTTATTGCTTTCCTTTGTATTTTGGTTTTTACACCGAAAAAAATTAATACACAGAAAAGTCTTGTTCTCCATAACTCAAATTTCATCAAATTGCGCCTATAAAGTCCATCAGGTCCAGCATGTGATCACCCCTTGTACATCGCTGTGATGTGATAATTTGCAATCTCAAGCTGCATTAACTTGGGGGTCTATCCCTTGTCTCATGCCACCGCCGATGCTGATCTGCTGATATTGGCGATCACACATTGTATCGGCCCAGGGTCCCTATCTTTGCCTCATGTAATCGTCGACTACAATCTGTCGATATGGGCGATTGTAATTGCATTGCCCGGGGTCCCACAATTGAACAAAGGCCTATCTCCGACCTGATATGTCAAAGATTGGAGATCAGGGGTCTCTTCCTTTTCTGCTTAAGTCCACCTCTTAGACCCTTCTCCAATGTGATTTCCCTTTGTAAGGGTTTTTTTCCATTTTTAGGGGATTTTTCCCCTTTCTCCAAAGAACAAAGGGCAACTTCTTTCAGCGATAACTTTTGCAGCCGAAATCCATTTTTTCCCATTCAAGTTGTAATAGATTCAAAATGAAAAGATATCTGCCATGGAGCTATTTCCAGGAACTTCCTTGGACTTTCATTTCCTCTATGAGGAACACTTAGACTTAGGATTCTATCCAAAATCCATTTTCGATCATGCCTTCCCACTAGAAGAACTTTTAGTCTCCAAAAGACTGATATACTGATCTGAACAGTAAATGAGAGTAACAACACCCTCTTCTTTCAGCCTCCACACACTTGTCTTGCACAGTGCCTCTGAACCGAGTCTCTGACCACTTCCCTTCCTAGATGGGCTAGTCCTCTTGGGAAGAACTATCTTCCTCCTTGCCTTCTTGAAGAACTCCTGTTGAAATGGTCATAGAAGGTAGTTTGAACTTCTCTGCCTTGATCATTGACCCAAGGTGGCTCAAACAAATGTGAAGTACATCTGCTCCACAAAATTTTCATTTGTACCTGCTTGAAAAGCTGTCAACAACAACTGTTAACAACAACAGAAATACAGACAACAGCTATATGGCCTAAACTCCTGCTTCAACAAAAGAAATAGATTAAACATCTTGTGAAGACCTCCATGTCTTACATCTACACACAAATGATGGACTAGACAATAAGCCCATAAAACATGCCTTTAAAACAAATGACCCTTCAAGTCAAGCATGTAGAAAAAGACCATTAGGAATATTTTTCAAAAGATGAAACACTTCATTATTATCTCCATCTTCGAGACCAAGTTAACTTCTCCCAAGTCAACATTACATCACATCCATGTCAAAGCAATCAACCCTACAAGGTAATTACACATAAATGTTCAAATACAAGGAAATCATTAACATCCTTCTGTTCATGCATCTCATGCTCATGCATGCATTTTGTTCTTCAAATTCCACTTAAGCACATTGTAATTTCGAAGCTGAAGTGAAATATAATGTTGCAGCAACAAAGTGAGCCTCCTACTCAACTTCCCCCATTCACCTTCTTGGTAAAGTCCTGCAACTTGCATTCCATTAACAAAGAAATTCAAAGAGATGCATCAATAGATATGCAATCTTAATTGGATAAGAAATCTAACCATTTCTTACCAATCCCTTTCAAAGGTACTACCTTTGTCTACATATCAGCATCAACATGTGAATCATCCTGAAACACATCAATCATGGAAACTTCCTTTCCATTTCTACCACCTTCTCCTTCCACTTTCTTCTGCTTTGGTCGAAGCATTGTTGGATTCAGAGTCCAACGCCTTTAGCTAGATGTCCTTGATTATGGCAGTAAGTGCAACACATGTGCATCCTCTTGATAGCATGATTTTCCTTGTACAATGGACCTTTGGCTTCTTGCTTCTTTTCCTTCAAAAGTTTCCTGTATGTGGTCATTCTCTTCCAACGTATAGAAACATGATGGTTATCCAAACCACAAAAGGAACATGCAATTATTTTCCCATATCTATGTGGAAATTTATCATGCTTTTCAAAATCAAAAGGAATATGTTTAGAACCAGATTTATACCTTTCTCTTTCACCTTTATTGTCTTCATGAGGAGGTGAAACAAATGAAGACGTGGCTCCCTTTGGAACACCATCAATCTCTTCAAGGTTGTTAGAGTCTCCCCAACTCTCTGGTTCAAGTGTGTGCTTCTGAACACCTACATCCTACAAATGATGCTTGAAGCTATTGCATTCCTCCTGAATACAATCTTCACACTCTACAATGCAACCCCTTCTTGGAGTTATTTTAATGGTCTTCATGGTAGCTTTGGAACTTTCTCCATAAGACTGTCCATAGCCAAGACCCAAATACTTAGGCCTTTCCTCAACCATTATTGCCTCAAAAATACCTTGTGCATGCTTTCCCAAGCCCTTTCCTTCATAGCCCATCTTGGACATTAGCTTGGAACCTATGCCTTCAGTATGTTTTTCAAAAAAACCAATATTAGCATTCCTAGAAGAATTTGAAGACAAACTGGAGTGGTTTACCTCTTCTTCAAGTTGATACTTGACCAAGGCTTCTTGGGTAACAAATAGCTGTGACTCCAACTCATGCATCCTTTTTAGGTTCATATTTTCAATATCAAGTTGCCTCTCCATTTCCTTCAATTTTTCAGAAAGAACCCACTTCTCTTCCTCCATGGAATTCAACTGATCTCTAAGTATGCTGCTCTTCCTTTCATCCTCATACATTTCTCTCACCATATCCATCATGGTGGCCAGCTCTTGCTTCATGTCTTCATCAAAGAGTCTTGTAATTCAAGAGGAGTTTGAGGACTCACTTGTAGAATTTGTCATTATACCAATGAACAAAAGACCTTCAAACAAGATTAATAAAGAGCTTATTCAACAACTTTTTCCAACAAACCTCTTATGCTTCAAAGATTTCCTTGAGGTCCTTTAGGATAGAAGAATGCCTTTAGCCCTTATTCCTTCTTGTCCTTCCTAGACTAAGTTATCAATAGATTTCCCTTCACCTATGAAAAATCAAACAATAGTTGGTCAGTAAACAATCATACAATCAACCTCTGATTGTTTAAACACATTTCAGACAAGCAATCTTTGCTCTGTCAATCAAGAATTCTGATATAACCTTCTTTGAAGGTGGGGTTAATCAATCTCAAGCTCTAATACCACCTGATCTGAAAATGGGTACTTAGGCTTCTTGTCTTACTTACAAGAACCTCTCCCACTTCCAAAGTTTTAAATATTCCCAAGTATTATTGATTAACTAATGCGGAATTGATAATATGCTTGACAATATAGTGTATGCCACTGTTTATTTTAAAACTATTTATGTGCTTTTAAAATATGTTGGTTGTGCTGATATGTAAATACATCTGATAGTAGACAAATGTAGCAATAAGCAAACACATAAGATAGCAATTTAATATAGAGTTCTCCTAAAACTCTTAGGCTGCGTCTCTGTGAGCTCTAGTCAAGTCTACTAGCTCTCTGGGATTATGCCAAAGTCCTTTTTACAAGATCTATGGCTCAACTCCATTGGTTTACACAGAACATAATGGGTTTAGACACCATCTTATCCTTGGCTCTGAAGCTCTTGACTTTTTGGCTCTCAACACTCGCTCTGGATCTCGGCTCTAACTCTGGCTCTCGCTCTGGCTCTTGGCTTTTGATCTAGATCTTCAGTTATGGCTCTAGCTCTTCGACTCTTCGGCTTCTTTTGCTCTGCAACTTTCAACTCTCTGGCTTTTCACTTGACCTCCAAGTGACCCCAAAGACTCCCTCAGCTGCTCTACATATTAGCTTTCTCTCTCTCTGCTTTCCTTCTACCTTAGCTTCCTGGTTTGGCTTTAGCTACCCCGTCAATTGGTTCTCTGGCTTTCTTTGAGGCATTTCTTTTTGGCTTTTTGGCTACCTCAATGGTGCCTTTGCGATTCATTATCCCTGTGTGGCTCTGTGACTTCTCTACTCCCTGTTAGTTAGACTGGCCATCTGGCTCTGCAAATCCGTGGCTTCAAAATGCATCATTACCTGTAAAAATGCTTGTTACAGTGTAGAATGATGATCAGGAGCGATTACAGAAGGAATCGGTGTTGTTTCATAGGCAACAACCCGAAAATTGAGAGAATCTCATTACACAGAGAATGTCTGCAAAAACACTATCAGGTGCGATCTTTGGACTTGAAATCTTGTTCAATCGCCCCTAAATCCCTATTGGGTCTGCCATTAGGTGTTATATCACATCATATTAGCATTTTGGGAAAAATCCCAAATACACGAGAAAATGATGAAAACTCAACAAAATTTGTCCATCGGGCTTCAAAATATATTGCAATCGCCCCTAATATCATATTGCGTCCCTTTTGGCCGCTATCGCAATCCCCACCGTCGATCCATGGGATCTCTAATCAACAGTCGATATCCAATTTTGGGCAGCTTAGGAGTACGGGGTTACCTGCCCGAAAAGGCGATTTTCCTCTCTCCTGTACCAGCCACGTGTCGACCAGTGTGTGGAAGCGACAATACCACTTTCTGCCCGAAATCCTGCTTACGAAACTCAAATCATATGGCCTCATGTTTATAATTCTCTTTCGGGTCCGTTTTATCACTTTCCTTTGTATTTCAGGTTTTTAAACCAAAAAGCATTAATACATAGAAAATTCCCTCTCTCCATAACTCAAATTTCATCAAACCACGCCTATAAAGTCCATCTAGTCTAGCATGTGATCACCCCTTGTACATCACTGTGATGCAGTGTTGCGATGCGATAAATCGCAATCACAAGTCGCATTGAACTGGGGGTCTGTCCCTTGTCTCATGCCACCGCCGATGCCAATCCACTGATGTCAGCGATCACGAATCACATCGGCCCAGGGTCCCTACCTTTGGCTCATGGCATCACCGACTGCGATCCACCGATATTGGCGATTGCAATTGCATTGCCCAGGGCCCCACCATCGAACATAGGCCTATCTCTGACCCGATATGTTAGATATGGGAGATTGGGGGTCTCTTCCCTTTCCGCTTAAGTCCACCTCTTAGACCCTTCTCCGATGTGATTTCCCTTTATAAGGGGTTTTTGCCATTTTTAGGGGATTTTGCCTCTTTTTCCGAAGAACAAAGGGCATCTTCTTTCAGTGACAACTTCTGCATCCCAAGTCCATTTGTGCCAATTCAAGTTGTAGTAGATTTAGAACGAAAAGATCTCTGCATGGGGCTATTTCCAAAAACTTCCTTGGATTTTCATCTTCCTTTGTGAGGAACACTTAGATTTAGGAGTCTATCCAAAATCCATTTTGGATCAGATACTATCAAGTTGAAGCATCAAGAGGGTTTGTTTAAAGATATAAATATCACTTATGGAGGATTCAATCTATCCACTAGATTGATTATGGGAAATTTCCTTTTTGATGTCACTATTGCAATCACTAGGGTCATTTGGTGTGAGATTTCCCATTGGGTTATAGGGGATAAAGGCGGTTGGGTCCCTTTCCAAAAGTTAAATATGAAAGAGCTCAGTCAAAGGAAGGGAAACAAGCTTCTAGGGGAAATATTAGGCAGGAATTGTCAGAGATGGAACCTTTTGGGCTAGACAATGATAATGGAAAATAGGAAAAGGTGATTGTGAGGATGGAATATAAGAAGGATGACAAGTGGGATGAGAAAGAGAAAATAATCAAGGATGACCAGTCCTCTCCCCCTGTGGGTACTTTTGTTTCTACCTCTCCCTGCTCTGTATCTCAATCGAATGCCATATTTTCTTCAGACATGAGGCCTCGTCCATTCAAGCTCTATTTTTCTCCTTGTACATATCCTACTTTAGGCTTGTGTTATGAACCTCTCAACATCATAATAACATATTTCTCCCTTGTGAACTCCCTACCTCTTCCTTCATTTATGCCTGATTCTATGTCATCAGTGGATTCCCATTATAACCTTTAGCCCAAACCTCCCAAAGGAGAATACTTTGATGGAGTGGGGGGAATATGTAGCCTCTTGCCCAAGCCTGGTCCTAGTAAATCTAGAGTCAAAAAATCCCAACTCTCAAAGTCACAACTGAAGGTTTCATTAAACATTGTTGAAGGAAAAAAAATCTCTTGAAGGGGAACTTCAAGTTGTGCAGACCCCTGAGTTAGTTCTCCCATGATTTCCATATCTTTTAATTGTAGGGGTTTTTCTAGTCCCAAGAAAAAACTAGCTCTATAAAGACTAAAACATTCTTCAAATTTGTTAGAGTGAGTATTTGCATACTTCCATCACTGATCAATGATCAAAACTCCCCTTTTATATCATGTTAGGGTCCCATTCTAAAATTTATTTCATTCCACCTAGGTCCTCAATCAAAAATCTATTCATTGATGGTAGCCCTAGTCAAAAACATCACTCTCCCTCAAAAATGTATACTTGTTTGTCCACCTTCATGCCTTACTAAGCATACAACTTTTATGAAAGCTTATTTCATCATGTCTCTATGTCACTTAAGTCACCATGAAGTCTACGAACTCAAGGTTTTCATTAGGTCTCTGGGTTTCATTTTTGCAAGGTCCAATAAAACACCATTTCACTGCATAAGGCCAACAAAAGTATGAGAGTGAACACCAATAATATCCCTTTTTCATTTAAAGAGGATTCGCAAACATGTGAAGATGCTTTCCAAAGTTCTAATTTTGATTCCAAGTATGAGCTTCATCCCAATTTGTAATTTTATTCCAAAAACATAGATGCATTTCTATTTTTTTATATTTATGTAATTTTATGTCATCATGTGTAATAAGTAAATTTTCCCAAAACTACTGACTCAGTTCCTCGTGCCAACTACACATTAAACGTCAAAACAAAAAGTGTCTAGTCCTGTAATTGATCAATCTGTAAGCAAATGCACAAGGTAAATTGGTATTAGTGCAATGTTTCAAAATAACTTTTGAAACATTAAAGAACATGTTCTAAATCAGCAAAGTCAAATGCTATCAAGTATTTGAAGCCTTCAACACATCTGACATCCATTTCCCCCTCATTTTCTCTTATCATGGTCGAACAACCTCAACAAAGGAGAAATTTTCGAGTTTGATTGGTAAAACCAGAAAAAACTTTGTTTTCACTACTTATTTGTGCATTACGTTGTGTGTTTTAATGTCACACTGTGCATTTGACTAGGAGGGTGTGTTTCTGTTATGCGTTGCGTGTTTGACCATTGAAAGGGCGCGTTTCAGTTGAGCACTGCACATTTGACTAGGATTGCTCTCGAGCCTCTAAAACAAAGTGTCATTGCCTTTGAAGCTTCAGTTGGATTTTTCTCTTCCTCCAACAAGTAAGTAGCCCTGAAGTATACCCTCATTTTATTTCACATCTCATAACTTTGCGGTTAAGTCTCTTGAATGAAATTTCGAGTCTTCAAACCTACAAACCCTAGTTGCATTCCCATACCTCTAATTTCACACCCTAATACTTCTATTGCTTTCCCATACCCCTATTAAACCCTTTCCCAAACCTCATACCATTTCACTGTCTCCCAAATCCTTCTATTCCCAAAACCATAAAAACTAGGTGTTCTATTTACCTAGGCTGCCAAAACCCCTAACCTGTAATAAAATTCCCTCTCCCAAATCCCTTTACATTCCCACTCCCTGTTACTTCTCTTAAACCAGAAACCCCTTACCTCATCTCCTTGAATTTCCTCAAACCATTCCTAACTGCCTACACCTACATTTCATTATCATTTCATCTCCTTAGGGTTTTAAAATCAAGACACCATGTCAGAAGAAGAAAACAAAAGTTCTAGTGAAGAGGAAAGAAAGGGGAGGAAGTCAAGCAAAGGAGGGAGAATCCTTATATCTAAGCCAAGAAATACTAATGAACTCATGGGATCTCCCATGACTATGACATCTTTCAAATATCTAGGATGTTTTGAATTCTGTGAGGAAATACAAAAGGTCCAATATCATCCTATGTTAAGTAGATTGTTCATCTCCAATCTCCATGAAAACCAGGTAACTCTTCCTAGTGTCACTTTAACTGTATCCGCTACCATCATATGAGATGCCACTTGAATCGCAATTGTTGGGGAGGAATGGTTTAAACAAGGTGATTTGGAGGAGCATTACTATGAGCCCTATACTAAAACTAGATATAGAAATGATAGAAAGAGGCTAGTTCTTTTCTCTTAGCTCCTAGATAGATATGTTCCCATGATGAAAATCATCATGAGATACTTTACTTGTGAAGGAAGGTTTTCTAGGTTGTATAACTATCATATTCAGCTACTCATGCATTTCACAAGGGTTAAGATAGTCAACCTACCTTATTATCTCTTCTGGGACATTGATAAGATGTCCCACATTGCTTATAAAAGAGAGTATAAAGATCAAATAAATAGTCTCTTTCATAATTCCCTCATTAAAATAATAGTCCTTCATCATCTCAAAGAGCTCAACATTGCACGGAGTACCTTCATAGCCAATCCCATATTTACTGATTCGTCTACTCAAAACGTTCAAAGTATCCCTTCATTATCTCACCTTTCCACCTCCATTCCTCTATCAGAGCCCATAGATCATTCATCCTCATCTGATCAGTAACCCTCATCATCATCTCCATAAAAACTATTTCATGAGCATATCCATTCACCTAACAAAGATGAAATTAGAGAGCTGGAATAGATTAGACAAGTGGAGGTCATCAAGCCCAAAGAGGCTGATTTGGCCAGTTTTTGATCCAGGATGTTTTCGCTTATAGATGTATAGAAAAGAATCACATGTAAAATTGCAGCTTAACACATAAATGTGCACATATGAAAAGAAGAAGAAAACATATAAAAGGCACAAAAGAAGACACCAAGGCTTGATAACGGAGTTCGTCCAATTTGGACTACATCTCCAAGCCCAGCTAAACAATGGGGAGGCCTTTCTTATTAAATGGCATGAAAGAAAAGAGAATTACAATCATCAACTATCCACAAAGAGGCTTAGACCTCCAATCTGCAAGATGGCTATGAAATGAATGCCTGGGTTGGAGAGGTATGTAGCACGAAAGTGTCCCATAGCAATAAAAGGGGCTGGAGTCATGCAAATTGTCTAAAACAGATTCATATGTGTTCTCAGCCTCCTGCAGAACAGCATGCTGCAACCATAAAATGCCTCACCCCATGCTCTTTCCATCGACTGTGTTTTATAATGGGTTCTTTGGATAGAATCCCATGTACATCGGGGCTTGCTTGGTTCATAACAGAGGTTGGTAGAGTGGAAGGATCAGCAAGCGCAACCGGCTCTCAAAATGACCCTTTTATTGTTGCATTGATAAGGCTTCAAAATCCTGAAAAACACTAAGAAATCTGCCCAAAACCAATCACTCGGATTTCAAAAATCATTAAATCGCACACATTTTATTCATCGGGTTTGGCCTGTTATCACAATCAACGTATTGTTGTTGCGAAGGTCCTGTTCACGGGGAAATGTTGACCGCCAACCACCGATCACCAATATCGGCATCGACCGATCGCATTGGTGTCCCGCATATGTATTTCTTTGATCCCGCTAAGTTGTTTGATCATTGATCACACTTCCCACTCACCGATATACACTTATATATATATGCAATCTGCCCATATACAACCTCCGACTTCGATTTGGCCTCAAAGGCTTAAGACTCCTTTTCAAAGGAAATTCCTCATTTTCTTAAGGACTAAAGCATCCTTCTTTTGGTGATAACTTCATCATCTGGACTCGAATCGAAGTACCGTTTGCATTGTTGGAATTATGAAGATGATATCTTTGTTGTGGTCCTAGGTTGACTTCATTCTACCCACTTGGTTTTCTAAGTTTTTCGATGTCATTGTATCTGAAGATCCACCTAGATCAATCCTCCCCATTGAGGAGATTTTGGACCGCCAAAATATTTTCATTAGTCAATTGGCAAGTGAGGGAATTGTTCCCTCACTTTCTCTTTCTCTAGCCATCTGGCCTTGTTGGGATGCATTCCCTTGAATCTAACTCGAAGGTATTCTACATATCCTTGCTGTGAAGTGCTGGTTCTTTTTTCGAGGATGATGTCTTCGAGCAACTCATCAAGATATTCTAGTGCAAAATCATCGATGGTAGGAACTGTGCCCACCTCATCAGTATCCATGATCAAAGGTGGTTCATACAACTTCAAGTTCTCCAGATTCACTACTGAGTACAAATGCATATATACCGGCAAGTTAGGATGAAAGGCATTGTTCCCAATCTTCTCCAATATGGTGAATGGTCCATACTGGATTGGCTGCAACTTCTTTCCTTATCCCTTCATCTTGTCTTTGTTGATGTGGAACCACACCTTGTTTCCCACTTGGAATTGATGGTCAACTCGGGGTTTATCATATCGAGCGTTGTAACGGGCTTGACTCTTTTCCAACTTCTCTTACATTGCTTGGTGAACCATTTGGATTCGCTGAATGAACTGCTAAGATTTTCCTTTATCATTATGTCCACTGGAGCTATCCTCCCTTCCAAAGACCATGTCTAAAGGGTCCTTTTGCAGGTAACCAAAGCATGTCTCGAATGGTGAATGTTGTGTCGATGAATGCACTGCTCGGTTGTAGTAATGTTGTATATAGGGGAGATGTTCATCCCACAACTTGGGATGTTTCCAACAATAGCCTCGTAATAGGTGTACCACGGCACAGTTAATAACCTATGTTTGTCCATTGGTTTGTGGGTGAAATTCCATGCTTCTTTTTAGTTTGGTGTCCATCATCCTACACAAGCTAGTCCAGAACTCCCCAGGGAAGTGAGAGTCTCGATCTGAAACAATTGATGTGGGTAATCCAAAGTGGACCCCAACATACTGAAAGAAAAGAGAAGCAACCTGCTCTATAGTAATATATTTTTTACAAGGCATAAGAATACACATTTTGCTAAACTGGTCAAAGACGACATACAAATAATCGTGACAATTCCTAGACAAATATAAGCCTCCTACAAAGTCCATTGACACACTTTCCCATGGATGACTCGGAATAGGGAGTGGTGTGTAGAGCCCAATTTTCTATTAGAGGGCTTTGAAACAAAACACATCACACAACCCTTTACATAGTGAGTCACAATGTTTTTCATATGAGGCCAAAAACAAAATCTTTGTACATGACATAAAGTCTTTTTGACACCAAAGTGTCTAGACACAAGAGACATGTGGGCCTTTCAAATTACATGCACTCTTTCTCCTATGGGAATACACAATTTACCAAGGTGATACAACAATTTCTCCTGCAAGTGATAGTTGTCCACCTGTGAACCATGGGTTAGTTTTGCATAAACCTCCTTAAAGTCATCATCATTAGCATATTGTTTAGCATAACTTTCAAAAGACAACGAAGCATTATGCAAAATAACAGAAGAAAAAATATGAGGGCGAGATGGCATATCAGCCACTTTATTGCAATTTCCCTTCTTACAGTTTATTACCAAATGAAATTGTTGAAGAAAGCCCATCCACTTGAAATGGTGGGTTTGTTGCAACTTGATTTGTGACTGAAGGTACTGCAAGGGATGATGGTCTCCTTGTCGATCAGGTAGTGTTTCCACTTTTTCACACTCTCCACCAAGGCATAAAGCTCCTTGTCATAGGTGGGATAGTTTATCACAACTTGAGAAAACTTCTCAGAATGGTAACAAATTGGCTTCTTTTGTTGCATCAGTATAGCTCCCATGGCATAACCGTTGGCATCATTTTCAATCTCAAATGACTGTTGGAGATTGGGTAAGGCTAAGACTCGCGTAGTGCTAATTGTTTCCTTCAATGTTTCGAAGGACTTCTACTGTCTTCCTTCCCATTGGAAGACCTGTTTCACACCTGTCAATGTGTGCAAAGGTGTTGCAATAATAAAGAAATTACCAATAAATATCCTCCAATACTGGACTGGACCTGGAAAGCTACAGACCTCAGTTACACTAGTAGGCTTAGGCCAAGTTACAATTGCTTCAAATTTAGCAGGATCGATTTTTAACTAACCATGACCAACAATATTACCTAGGCAACCCAAAGAGGTTTTCTTGAACACACACTTTGACAATTTTACAAAGAGCTTTTCCTTTTTTAGCACATAAAGCACTTTCTTGACATACATGTTCAAACCAACTCTTGTTGAAAACTAGTATATCATCTAAATATACGAGAACAAACTCATCAATGAAAGGCTGAAATATATTATTCATAACTCGCATAAAGGTGGTTGGAGCGTTGCAAAGCCCGAATGGCATCACCATCCATTTGAACAACCCCTGCTTGGTTTTGAAAGCAGTTTTGCACACATCCTACTCTACAATTCGGACCTGGTGATAGACACTACACAAATCTAACTTCGTGAAATATAAAACATTTTTTAATTGATGCAATAAGTCATCTATGTGTGGGAGGGGATAGCGATTTTTCACTGATATTTTGTTAAGCACGCGGTAGTCAATGCACATCCTCCAACTATCATCTTTCCTTGGCACTAGAAAATTGGCAAACCACATGGGGAGGATCTCGACCTGATTACGCCTTGGTCCAGCAGTTCCTGCACTTGCTGCTTGATCTCCTCCATTTCAACTGTCGACATCCTATACATGCTGATATTTGGCAGCGAGGCGTCATGCAACAGTTGGATTTCATGTTGGATTTCCCTCTTTAGAGGTAGTCCCTGTAGCTCCTGAAACAATTCAGTATGATAAGAAATTAATTGCATTAATTCATGTTTAAGCTCCCCATTGTAGCCCTAGAATGCGTCTGCAAATTCATCCTCCTTCTCTCTTACAACCATAAGCATGCATGCCTTGTTGGAATTCACCAGCCATTTCATCTATCCAGCGCTTACGAGGCTAGCGTTAATCATTTTTTTATGAGCCCGCACTATGTATTTTACCCCATCCTTTGTGATGTGATATTTATTCTCATGGTAGAAAAAGACATCTTTTCTGTCATACAGGTAGGGGCTCCTCAATACCATGCCACAGGTGTCTAGCGGTATAACATCCATCTTTACTTCATCTACCATCTTAGACACAATCACAAATGTTACCTTGCACTACTAGGATACATTCAATTTAGCTTTATCATGTATCCATCCTAGAGGGTAAGGCTTTGGGTGCAGTTTTGTTTCTAAGCCAAGCTTCTTTACCAGGGATTCTGCAATTAAATTTGCTTGGGACACCATGTCAAACAGAGTTTCTAATTTGGTATGATTTACTACAACTTTGATATGAAATAATTCAATTCTTTTTCTATCATTCGAAGGGAGACTCATCTACAGAACTGGTGCTTCCCTATGATTTAGAATCAGTAAGAGGTGTAAGGGTACCTTTTGTTCCCACTGCTGTGACCAGCGCTTCATCTCCCGAATCTGATCCAAGGTCTTACTGTGCTACTGCCATTGTTTTCTGCTTCCCTTTTCCTCCATACTTCTTTGGGCGTTTTTCTGGGAGCTTCTTCCAACAACGATCATCATCATGGCCTTCTTTCTTGCAATGATTGCAATAAGGCTACTCTCCCTCTTTGGCTACTACTGTTTTCTTCTCCTCCCCATTCCATTTCGCTTTTGATTTTCCATTGGGAGGTTTGAACGATGGCTTTCTAGACTATTCCTCTCTTTTATTCTTGTCACTGTTCTCAATATGAATTGCTTTCACACTAGCTGCATCAATAGTGGTTGGTTCAAACAAAAATAATGAATGTCGAATATAACTATGCTGTGAGCCAATATAATTAGTTACAAATTCAGGTGTATCTAGTGCAATACCCAAATTCAGTGCTTGCTTCCTAAATTCTTCTGTAAAACTATGAACATCTTGCCCTTTGCCTTGCCTTAAATATTGCCAATTCATTAAAGCTTTCTGATTATATCCTAAGGGATTAAACTATTCCTTTAACGCTGAAATAAAATTAGACCATGAGGAAAAGATCTTACCCACATTTTTACTGCTCTGCAATTTATTCTCCCATGAAACGAGAGCTGTTTTGCTAGCCATAGAGAGGCCAACTGGATTTTCACCTCATCCTCTACGATTTTTTGAATCCTGCAATAAACCTCAATTTGTCTGATCCAATTGTCAAGCTTTTCTATGTTATTTTCACCATTAAACACGGGAAGATCAAATTTAACATCTAATTTAAAAAATTGTTTCTTAGATGCATCCTTAGGATTTCTTTGATTATGGTGGTGGGGGGAAGAAGAATCTTCACCACCAGAAGGAGAAGGAGGGGGTTCTTCCCCATCATTCCCATGTGCTAAACCTTGTCCTTCTAGATTCCTCTCTTTAGCTTTTTCCAGTCTTATAATCAACTAACTGATATTCTCTGCCATTGAATATAAAGTATTTCTGAAATTGCACTCCTCTTCATTACGAGCTTCCTGTTCATCCATGTTTCTTCTTCAAGGTGCACGCCCTACCTCTGGATCGAAAGGTTCTATATTCCTTTACCCTCTTTGAAGCCTACCTCTTGTTAACATACAAACATGAAATTCACTTCTAAAAATCCCTACTCTGGTACCTCTTGATCTAGGATGTTTTCACTTATAGATGTATAGAAAATAATCACATGTCAAATTGCAGCTTAACACATAAATGTGCACATATCAAAAGAAGAAGAAAACACATAAAAGACACAAAAGAAGACACCAAGGCTTGATAATAGAGTTTGTCCAATTTGGACTACGTCTCCAGGACCAACTCAACAATGGGGAGGCCTTTCTTATTAAATGGCATGAAAGAAAAGAGAACTACAATCATTAACTGTCCACAAAGAGGCTTATACCTCCAATCTACAAGATGGCTATGAAATGAATGCCTATGATGGAGAGGCATGTAGCACCAAAGTGTCCCATAGCAATGAAAGGGGCTGGAGTCATGCAAACTGTCCAAAATAGATCCATATGTGCTCTCAACCTTCTGCAAAACAACATGTTGCAACCATAAAATGCCTCCCCCCACGCTCTTTTCATCGACTGTGTTTTATAATGGGTTCTTTGGAAATAATCCCATGTATAATGGGGCTTGCCTGTTTCATAACAGAGATCAGTAGATTGGAAGAATCGGTGGGCACAACCACCTCTCAAAATCGCCCTTTTGTCATTGCATTGATAAGGCTTCAAAATCCCAAAAAACACTAAGAAATCTGCCTAAAACCATTCACCCGGAATTCAAAAATCATTAAATCGGGTGAATTTTATTCATCGGGTCCGGCCTGTTATCGCAATTTTTGTAACGTTGTTGCCAAGGGCCAGTTTATGGTGAAATGTCGACCACATATCGCCGATCGTCGATCTCTGATTGCATCGATGTCCCACATATGTATTTCTCTAATCCCACCGATTTGTTTGATCACCGATCGCACAACCCACTC
>APFE031754243.1:222691-235554 GCA_000404065.3 Pinus taeda
AAATTCCTCATTTTCTTAAGGACTAAAGCATCCTTCTTCGGGCAATAACTTCATCATCCAAACTCGGATTGATGTCGTTTGCACCATTGGAATCAGGAAGACAAGATCTCTGCTTTGGTCCTGGGTTGACTACATTTTGCCCACTTGGAGTTCTGATTTTTTCCACGCCATTGTATCTGAAGATCCACCTGGATTAGTTTTACACACATTTATCAAAGAGGCCATAAGAAGGTGTTTGCCCCAGAAATTGTGGGAGGGGGCTTGCCTTCATCATCAGCAAAGAAAGTACAAGAGGGAAAGGAAAATATGATAGAGACAGATATTCAGCATGAGGAGGAAGACCTCCATAAGACAGAGTAGGAGTTTGATCTTCTAGACCTAGGTGAGCGTGATGACAAAGAGTACAAGCATTGTCATCAAAGAAAAAGATGCACTCAAGGCAAGGAAAGAAGCAATGAAATCCAATGCATTTCTTGATGAGGTCTATGATATGTATAGTGAAACTAAAGAAGAGCAAGAAACAAGAAGAAGACCTAGAACTAGAGGGCTAAAAAGAGCTCTAGAACTAGAGAAACAAAGGGACGTTGAACTTGTTAATAAGCTAACATGGAATGAGAAATTTTCCATCTTGATTTATGAGAATCAACAGAATTCGATTGATAAGGTCAATCAACATTTAGATAATCTCCTAGATAAAGCCAATCAACAAAATGAAATTCAGAGGAAGATGGCAAAACACTATGCCAATAGAGAAAGGAATACAAGGCAAAAGTTCAAGGCTGCAAAGGCAAAAATTGAATCCCTAACTCACCAAAAAGAGAAGGAGAAGCTAGACATCCTTGATGAAGCCTCACTCCATGCACAAAACACATGATCAACAATGATTTCACCAATTTTGAGAAGTTATAAGGTAATTTTGAGTTTTTGTTCTTTTCAAGTAATTATAGACGGATTTTGAAAGCTAGAAGGGTGTTACGCTTTTGTTTCAGTCACTTTTTGGAAAAAAGAAGATCACCATTGGATTTAGAGTATGGAAGACATGCAAGAAAAGAACTTTACAAGCCTTGTTTTGCACAACTGGTAGGTGAAAAGGTGAAAAAACACCTAAAACATCAATGTTCTACCTCCTTTCTCACCTTGATGTTGTGCGTTTGACCAGTCTTGGGAGAATCCATTTTTGCAGGGTCAAATACAATCCATTTTGCAAACTAAAGGTAGATCTGAAAACTAGACAGGATAAGATTTTCCAACGAGCTATCGTGGGCTTAATTTGGACAATAAGAACACAGGAAAAAGTGGGTTTGAATATGACACTGGTGTTGTGCGTCTGACACAGGCAGTGCTCGTTTGACTAGTTGCCTAATTTTTCAATGTTTTTCTCCAAATTTGATTTTCCTCTTGGGAAATCAACTTTTTACCTGATGTAATTGATCACCTAAATGTAATTATGGTATTTTTACTATTACCTAGGGTAAATACATTAGCTAAATAAACTCTATGAGGTGTAATGAATTAATTCATTGTAATTAGGGATAAGTCACTTTGACCACCGTATAGTCTAGATATCAGTTCAGATTTTGGGAACTGCTCCTCCTCTCATGTATTTGACTCCTGATGGATAGGAGGAGTTTTTTTTAGGCCTATATCTTATATTTTTCAGTCTTTTCAAAGGTTGGACTCAACTCGATGTTGTGCTAGTGATCAAAGGCACTATTGTATCATATTTTGGCTAGTATTAATAAATGAGCTACAACTATTTCTTTGGGATACATGTGGTATGGATGTTTAGTAGTGTTTTCTCTTTGTGATCATTTCTATGAATGTTTTTTATGCTCATAAATTTTTTTTTATGTCTATTATATGGTAATTTTCAAGTTGATAGGCAGAATAGATGCTTTTTCATGCTTTGTTTTAGGAAATTTATCATAATTTGTCCATTTTATTCATTTTAGGAAGAATACATATCATATGCTCTTCCTAACTCCTCATTAGTCTTAAACCACCTCACAAAAGCACTTTTGAAGTGGTAAGCCTCCTACGTACCTTGCCCAGTTGAATGTCTGCAATCATATCTCATTTTCCTTGACCTAGCATTTTTGACCTAATACCCTCATCTAGCAATAAACCCCACGAAATAAAATCAAAACCCTAAGCTACTATATCTATCCTAAAACCCTAATCTATCTAATCCTCTTGGCTATGATCCTTTAGATAGAGCCCTCTCTAGATTAGTAGGGATAGCTTCCAAGTCAAAAGGTTGGTCGGTGGTTACCATAGATGGACCCTTACTCAGCCTTCGATATCTAGAGGAGTGATAACATACTAGCGTCGTTGCTGGGGAATGAAATTTTTTTTTTCCCTAGGTGTACGACAATATTTCATTGGAATTTGTTTCTTTGGATGATGGGACTAAGTTTCATAAAGGTTGATCCCATAATTATAGTGTCAATATTGTATAGTTGGCTTCGAGGAGACAAACAAGATAAAATTCTGCATCCTAATCCAGTTGATTCAGTCGAAGATATTTAGAGCTTGTTCAAAAAGTGAAGAAGGTTACAGATCAAAATTCCAATAAAACCTCATTACATTAGTAAGCTCTTTATCGTTACCAATTTAAATTTCTCTATTGAAGACTATCCTTTGCTGTGAAGTTTGAAGATATCCTTGTTCCACTAAAGTCTAAAGTCATTTACCTCACATAATCTTTGACCTTGTTAAGATATTGGCTCCGAAAAGATATACCAAGTCAAAAATTGACCAAAATCCTCCTTCTCCAGTTGATGATCTTGAAATATTGTTAAGAAAACCTAAAGTCCCCCCCCCCGAGACTGAAAGCACAAAATTGGAAAGGAACACTTCCTTTCCAGATCAGATACTTAGGATTAAGGATATTGCTTTTGACATAAATTTGAGTTATCCCTATTTCATTCAAAGTCTGAACCTTGTCTTACAGAAGAAGTGTTTGATCCCATAAAGTTCGATTCATACTTACCTGCCTCAATTTTTTTTTTAATCAACCTTCTACCACTTCTCAATCTTCAAAACTTGAGTTCGAGGTTTGGTCTAATTTTGAGGAAATTAAAAGGATAGCTAATCAATTACAAATTACTGCAGAAAAAAGCCTATATTCAATATCAGCTTGAAAACTTATCTTTTGCATGAGGAGGAAGACCTCCATAAGAAAGAGTAGGAGTTTGACTTGGTACACCTAGGTGAGCATGATGACAGAGAGTACAAGCATTGTCATCAAACAAAAAGATGCACTCAAGGCAAAGAAAGAAGCTATGAAAGCCAAGGCATTGCTTGATGAGGCCTATGATAGGTATAGTGAAACTAAAGAAGAGTAAGAACCTAGAAGAAGACCTAGAACTGGAGGGATGAAAAGAGCTCTAGAACTAGAGAAACAAAAGGAGGTTGAGCTTGCTAATAAGCTCACATGAAATGAGAAATTTTCCATCTTGATTGATGAGAAATGGGAGCATTGGATTGATAAGGTCAATCAACATTTAGAGGAGCTCCTATATAAATCCAGTCAGCAAAATAAAATTCAGAGGAAGATGGAAAAACACTATGCCAATAGAGAATGGAATGCAAGAGCAAAGCTCAAGGTTGCAAAGGCAAAAATTGAGGCCCTAACTCACCAAAAAGAGAAGGAGAAGTGAGACATCCTTGCAGAACCCTCACTCCATGCAAAAACACATTATCAACAATCATTTCACAAATTTTGAGAAGTTATAAGGTAATTTTGAAGTTTTTGTGCTTTTTAAGTAATTATACACAATTTTTGATAGCTGGAAGGGCGTTGTACTTTTTTTTCATTCACTTTTTCGACAAAATAAGACCACCATTAGAATCATATCAGGGAAGACATGTAAGAAAATAACTTTACAAGCCTTGTTTTGCACAATTGGTAGGTGAAAAGCTGAAAAAACACCTAAAAAATCAATGTTCTGCCTCCTTTTTCACCTTGACGCTGTGTGTTTGACCAATCTTGGGAGAATCCATTTTGTAGGGTCAAATCAAGTCCATTTTGCAAACTAAAGGTATATCTGGAAACTAGATAGGATAAGATTTTCCAATGAGCTATCATGGCCTCAATTTGGACACCAGGAATGTAGGAAAAAGTGGGTTTGAAGATGATGCTGGGTGTTTGACACTAGTGTGGCGCGTTTGACACAGGTGTTGTGTGTTTCACTATAGTTGCCTAATTTTTCACTGCTTTTCTCCAAATTTGATTTTCCTCTTGGGAAATCAATTTTTTACTGATGTAGTTGGTCATCTAAATGTAATTATGGTATTTTTACTATTACCTAGGTTAAATACATTAGGTAAATAGACTCTATGAGGTGTAATGAATCAATTCATTGTAATTAGGGATGAGTCACTTTGACCACCCTAAACTCTAGCTATCAATTTAGATTTTGGTGGAACTACTCCTCCTCTGATGGATTCGACCCCTGATTGCTGGGAGGAGTTTGTTTGAGGACTATATCTTGTATCATATTTTGGCCAGTATTAATAGATGAGTTGTAGCTATTTCTTTGGGATACATGTGGTATGGATGTTTAGCAGTGCTTTCCCTTTGTGATCATTTATATGAATATTTTGTATCCTCATAAATAATTTTATGTCTATTATCTGGTAATTTTCAAGTTGATAGGCAGAATACATGTTTGTTCATGCTCTGTTTTAGGAAATTTATCATAATTTGTCCTTTTTCTTTAGTTTAGGAAGAATACATCTCATATTCTCTTCCTCACTCCTCATCAGTCTTAAACCACCTCACTAAACCACATTTGAATTGCTTAGCCTCCTACCTACCTTGCCCCTTTGAATTTCTGCAATCATATCTCAGTTGCCCTGAACTAGCATTTTTGACCTAATACCCTCATCCAATAATAATCCCCATCAAATCAAATCAAAACCCTAAGCTATTATATCTAGACTAAAACCCTAACCCATCCAACCCTCTTGGTTGTGACGCTTTGGAGATAGCCCTCTTCAAATTGGTAGGGATATCTTCCAAGTGAAAAGGTTAGTCTGTGGTTACAACAACTAGACACTTACTCAGCGTTGGAGATCCGGAGGAGTGTTAACATACTCGCGCTATTGTCGGAGAATGAGAAATTCATTTTCCCTAGGTGTACGACATTATTTCATTGGAATTTCTTCCTTTGGATGATGGGACTAAGTTTCATAAAGGTTGATCCCATAATTTCAGTGTCAAGGTTGTAGAGATGGCTTCGAGGAGAAAAACAAGACAAAATTTAGCATCCTGATCCAGCTGATTCAGTTGAAGATATTCAAAGCTTGTTCAAAAAGTGAAGAAGGTTACAAATCAGAAGTCCAATCAAACCTCATTACATTGGTAAGCTCTTGATCATTTCCAATTTAATTTTCTTTGTTGAAGACTTTCCTTTTCTATGAAGTTTGAATATATCTTTTTTCCTCTAAAGTCTAAAGTCGTTTACCTCACATAATATTTGACCTTGAAAGCTATTTTCTCCGAAAAGATATACTAGGTCAAACCCTGACCCAAATCCTTCTTCTCTGGTTGATGATCCTGTAATATTGTTAAGAAAACCTAAAGTCCCTTTCCCCAAGACTGAAAGGACAAAATTGGAAAGGGCCACTTCCTTGCCAGATGAGATACTTAGTATTGAAGATATTCCTTTCGACATTAAATTTGAGTTATCCCTATTTCGTTCAAAGTCTGAATCTTGTCTTATAGAGGAAGTGCTTGATCCAATAATTTTTTATTCATACTTACCTGCCTCAAAATATTTGTTTAATCAACCTTCTGCTACTTCCCAATCTTCAAAACTTGAGCTCGAGGTTGGTCTAATTTTGAGAAAATTCAAAGAATAGCTAATCAATTACAAATTACTGTAGAAAAATCCTATATTTAGTATCATCTTGAAAACTTATCTTCTGCCATACCCCCTACTACACCTCTGAAAACATCTATATCGTTACCTCCATCTTCATCCCAACCAAAACAACCCATTGTAGTTCCCATTCACCATCCCCCAGCAGTCATGGTGAGATTTGCACCCTTAGTATTACCTGGTTAGTTGGCAATTTACCTCAGACCTATGACCATAGACTTCCTCTTTTTGATGGCAGCCCGGTAGTCACAACATAGCAACACATTGACAAAATGGTTGATTTCATTGACTTATAGGATGTTGATGATGACGATGCTAAAATGAGTCTAATGGCTCAAAGTTTTTCTGGAGATGTGAAAAATTGGTTATATGGTTTGGCAGTGGGCTCCATTGATACTCCTCAGAGGTTAAATGAGTTGTTCTTATCCAGGTGCTAGGAAAAGAAAAATCCATTGCAGATCTTGGAGGAATACAACACATTGGAAAGGAATCCTAATGAGATGGTTCAGGAGTTCACTATTAGGTTTAATTAGATCTATAATTCCATTCGAGATAACATGAAACCTCCACTTGATATGGCACTTCAACATTACCTAGATTCCTCTAATCTAGAGATGGCTTATCAACTAAGGGAAAGAGATCCTGCAACTCTAGAAGAAATGTATAATGATGCAGTAAGCATGAAAGAAAACTTGATGATTAAAAAGTCTAAGTTAAAACATGAGAAACTGGAAAAGAAAGTAACAATCAAAGAATAACATTCTTCTTCCACCAATCTTAAATTTGATGCACTAATCAGAACCATGGAGAGAATGTCCAAACGAATGATAAATTCAGATAAACCTTAGGAGCCACAAGTTAGAAATCCCAACTTTAGAAACCAACAACAACCTTAGCACAAGATAAATTCCAAGAGAGCAGAAAGATTCTGAAGCATCGACATCTCAGCAGCCAATTCGAACACGCTTGTAGCATAATTATGCTCAATGAGAATTTGATGATGAAACAAACCCGATTTTTGAGGGAAACCACTTATTTAGGGAAGATTAACATCCCATTTTCTTAACTAAAAATGAGAAGTATTTCGAGAAGACAAAGGAACCAAAAGATGAAGACTACATACTGGAAAATGACTATGCATTGGAAACCCAATCAAATTATTATCAAAGAGGATACTTGAATGCACTCAACTCTTAGCAAAAGCAATATTCCTTGAGAAATATAGATGTCCCGATCACTCCCATTCAGAAAAGGACATCACAGTAGAAGTATACTCAATCGAAGACAATTCCTCAAGAAAATCAAACTAAAGCCAAAGAGCTAGTAGCAACTAGGCAAAGAAAAGTAAATCAACCATCTACAAGTAGTTCAAATAGGGATCATAACAGTCAGAAGAAGGATTAGACACCAATATTTCTACCCGAGAAAAGAGACATCATCCAAAAAGAGGTAGAAAAATCTAGCTCTTTCAATTTACAAAATTGAAATTTCAAAGTTGAAAGTGTCAATCCCTCTTACCAAACTTGTCAAAAATAGCCATTACAAGTCTGATATAGTTAAAATGCTGAAAGTTGACCCTATTTGCGACATGGTTAATGTTGAATATGACCAACCTAGATTGATTTTTAGTCTAGCCATAGATGTTCAGTCAGAAGATAGTGAGGCTCCTCCATTTTACCTAAGTTTAAGAATCCATCAGTACATTCTTTATAAATCCATGCTTGACTCTGGAGCCTCCCATAATTTAATTCCCAAGTGCATCATGGAATATTTGGGTCTAGACTTAATTCGTGAATACTGTGACTTGTATTCTTTTGATTCCAGTAAGGTTGGTTATCTTGGTCTAATAAAATATTTGGTAGTATCCCTCGACCAAATCTTGACAAAGAATGTCTTAATGGATGTGGTGGTAGCTAATATACCACCATGGTTTGGTATGCTATTGTCAAGGTCCTAGGGAATGAAACTAAGATGCACACTGTAGTTAGAATTCTCCTATGCCACAATTCTAGTTTTCGAGCAATTGAGGAAATTGTACTGAGAAACCAAAATGATATTCATGATAACTAGCAAGGAGAAGCCCAATAATCATCCTATAAATGTTGTACATATAGATTTCGATTCATTTATTTTATATAATGAAATAGTGGATTGAATGATGCAGATAGTCAGCTTGTGGAAATTAATGATATACCAGAGATTTCCAATTGTATAAGGATAGCATTAGATCAGGAAAAAGAAAAGATGCCAAATTCATTTGAACAACCATCTAATAAGGCAGAGAAAGGCTCAAAACAACCATCAGAGAAGGTAATGGAAAATTTAGAAAGACATTAAGACAAAGTTCAGAAAATTGACCCAAAGTAGAAACAAGATTTACAACCTTTGGAAGAGGAACATGGCCTTTAGACAATGGACTTTGATGGTGCTCTTGGGAAAGATGGAGCAAGTATTGGCATTTGGATTTGAAGTCGACATCATCAGCAAGGTGAGCTCCCTTAGAATGTTAGATTATTCTCATACAAGTTATCTTTTGTTTTCACTAACAATGAGGTAGAGTACGAAGCATTGATCATAGGTTTAAAGATCTTGAAAAGATTGGGTGCATGAAAAAATTATTTGTATGGTGATTCATAACTAGTGCTCAAGCAATTTAAAGGTGAATATCAAGCTCACCATCCATGAATGAGACAATATAGAAATGTTGTTTTAGATATTTTGAGGATGTTTCTTGAATATACACTTTCAGTTGTACCAAGGAGTCAGAATCTTATGGCGAATTCATTAGCTACAGTTGCAAGCAATTTCAAAATACCCATTTTTTCAAACAATAAATTTTAGATTCATGAAAGGCATCGGCCCTCTCTTCTTGAAAACTTGCGATATTTGCAAGTATTCTGGAATAAAAACAAGTGAATAACATTCTTCAGAGTGAAGGAGAGTGTGAGAATTGTTTTATGGATGAATTTTATGACAAAGTTGATCAAGTCATTAAGGCAACTCAAGTTGATATACTACAGATTCTGAAAGGTCTTATACCTTTGGAAGATTTGTTTGATTGAGATGATGTAGCAAGGAAACCTACTTTGGTTCCTACAAATAAAGGTGTTGAATATGTGAACATTGGAACAACACACAAACCAAAAATGATCAAGTTGTCAAAATCATTATCTCTCGACGTAACAGAAAAATATATTCATTTATTGTTTGAAATTTTTTGATGTTTTTGTGTGGGATTATGCAAACTTGAAGGAGTATGATAAGAAAATAATTCAACATATCATTCCAATCAAGCTCGATCAAAAGCCCTTCAGACAAAAGCTAAGAAGGATTAACCCAAGAATGTTGCCATTCATAGAGAAAGAAGTTAATAGACTTTTGAAGGTGGGCATCATTGTTCCTAATAGACTTTCCGATTGGATATCGAATCTAGTTCTGGTGAGAAAGAAGACGGGGGAAATAAGGCTCTGTTGTCACTTTTGGATGGCTACTCCGGTTAAAATCAAGTTTTAGTGCATGAATATGATCAGGACAAGGAAACATTCACCACACCTCAGGGCATGTTCAAATATGCAAAAATGCCATTTGGTCTAAAAAATACAGGGGCCACATTTCATCGTGCCATGGACATAGCCTTTTCCAACGAAAAATATGTTTTCTTGGTTGTATACTTAGATGATGTAACATTGTTTTCACATTCAGATGATGAACATTTGCAACATTTAAGAATCATTTTCCAGAAATGTACAAAGTTCAGAATCTCTTTCAATCCAAAGAAAAGTTTGTTTTCTATGGAGGAAGGAAAACTTCTCAGCCACATCATCTCGAAGGACGGCATCTAGATTGACCCTTCATGAGTAGAAGCCATTAAACAAATTGATTTCCCTCACAGCAAGAAAGAAATCCAAGCATTAAATGGTAAAATGAATTTCTTATGCAGATCTATTCCTAATTTGGTTGAACATCTTAGACAATTGACCAATATGTTGAAAAAGGATAATGATTTAAAGTGGTCCGAAGAAGCCCGCAATTCCTTTCATGCAGTGAAGCTTGTCTTAACCACTGCCCCTATTTTAATCAATCCCAATTACTCCAATGATTTTATTATATTCTCTTTTTCTTCTGAGCATACCATGGCAGTAGTATTAATGTAGAAAAAGGATAAAACCAAGTTGCCAATATCATTTTTCAATCAGAACATCAAGGATGCAACCCTTAAGTACAACATCATTAAGAAACAGGCCTTGGCTTTTGAAAGGCAGTGAAAAGTTTCAGAGTTTACAATTTACATTCACATACTCTTGCTTATATGCCTAATGCAGTGGTAAAAGAAGTTCCTGTGCAGAATGACCCATAAGGTATAAGAGGTAGACGGATAGCAACATTATTAGAATATGATCTTGAGATCAAGCCTACCAAGATGACCAAGGGTTAAGGTTTAGCCAAACTCATGGCTGAGTCAAATCTCCATGCTCTAGATATCAACCTTGTAGCAACATTGCCTAACAATCAAGTAGTAGATCTCATTCAGGTATCTGATATCTTTCTATCATCTCCACAATATTTTGATATTATTTATGTTTTGCAACATCTAAATCCCCCTTCAGGAATGTCTAAGGCTAAGAGAAGGTCATTAAAGTTGAAGGCTTCAAAATATTGTAATATGGATAGCACACTTAATTGGAAGTATCCTGGAGGTGTGTTGCTAAACTTTTTGATCGAAGATGAGTCTAAAGATGTAATAAATGACTTCCACAAAGGAGGTTGTGGGGGACACCTGTACTGGGAGATCACTGCCAACAAATTACCAAGAGTGGGTTACTATTGGTCTACACTTTTCACAGATATCTATAAAGCAGTGATGAGTTGTCATGACTGCCAAGTTTTCCAAGGTAAAAGAAAACTTCTTCCTTTGCCTCTACAACCTATTTTAGTTCATGCACCGTTTCAGTAGTGGGGCCTATATTTCATAGGTGAGATTAACCCATCATGATCCACACAACACAAATGGATATTGACAGTTATAGACTACTTTACCAAGTGGGGTGAAGCAATTCCTACCAGGGAAGCAATAGATTCAGTTATCATTTAGTTTTTAGAAACTAATATATTATCTCATTTTGGTTGTCCTAATAATATAATCAGAGACAACGCGGCAACATTCAAGTCTAAAAGGATGACTTAGTTTTGTGACAAATACAACATTAAGTTAGGAAATTCTGCAACATACTATCCATAAGGGAATGGTTTGGCTGAGTCCTCAAGTAAATCCTTAATCAACATCATCAAGAACACGTTGGAGGCCAACAAAAATAATTGGTAGAAAAAGTTGATCAATGCATTATGGGAAGATCAGGTGAGTAGTAAGAAATCTCTTAGACATTCTCCTTTTAAAATTGTGTATGGAGTAGATATTATTTTCCCTTCATCATTAGCAGTCCCGGTCATGAAATTGTTACAAGAAGTGGGAAGTGAAGAGAATGATATTCAACATGAGATCAATCAAATGATTCACGTACAGCAGACACGGAATGAGGTATTTTAGATCACCTCTAAGATTCATGAGAGGATAAAGAGAATCTATGACCGGAAAACAAAGGAGGATGATTTGAAAATTGGAGATGTGGTGCTTTGTTGGGATGCTAGAAAAGAAGGCAAGGGTAACCATGGTAAATATGAAAATCTGTGGAAAGGCCCTTATCTGATTTCAACTTTCCGAGGACAAAATGCTTTCTTGTTGGATGAGATGAACGGAGAACCATGCTTAGGAGGACCGGCCAATGGTAGGCTCCTTAAGCACTATATCTTATGAAGTAGGCCGGTTTCTTTGTACAAAACAATTTAATTTTCTATAAGTGTGAAGTAGGGATTTGCTAGGATACGGAGACTAAACTGAAGGCCATGGAGCTTCATTGATTTTCTGTCATTTTCAAAGTTCAATCAATGGGTAAGTAAGTTAGTTTTGTGTCAGCTTGTGTTATTTGAGTTGTCAGAATTCTATCATGCATTTCAATTTGATTTTTTTTACCGTATTGGCCCACATGGTTAGGCACCTGGTATACGGTGTTCTTAACACCTCCAAGGAGTTGCCATCCCCAAATAAGGTCGATGTTAGATTCAATATTTGTATACTACCATTAGTGATCAAAACTCCTCTTTTATATCATGTTAGGGTCCCATTCTGAAATTTTTGTCATTCCACCTAGGTCCTCATTCAAAAATTTATTCATTGATGGTAACCCCAGCCAAAAACCTCACTCTCCCTCAAAAATCTATACTTGCTAGTCCATCTTCATGCCTTACTAAGCATACATCAATTATGAAATTTTATTTCATCATGTCTCTATGTCAGTTAAGTCACCATGAAGTTTGCTCACTCAAGGTTTTCATCAGTGTGACACAAAAATATCGTCACCTTGATTATTTGCAGTCGGTGTAGGTCTATCATTACCTATACCAGCTTCCTAAGAAAGTCTTAAACCTCAGCTCTTCAAAACAAGCTTTAGAAATGAGAGAAAGACATCAAAAAAGCAATGTAACTCTGGTTCCGCACTTTCTCTCACTTTTGCTTGCGGGCCCACACCTTTTGTTCAAGTTATCTGCGTACTTATACGCTCTGTATGTAAAGGGGAGGGTGCGTACCCCTGTAAAAGTCAAAAGGCACAATATTTATCTTAAAAAACTCATCTTGGGTTAATTCTAGAGTTTTCTAGAAGCATTTGTTACGTGGATTGTTCTCTCCAAGTGGTTCATGCATCCCATAATAGGAGGAACTAATCCCTTGTTGAGAGGAGCTATCCTTTTGAAGGAGGATTCTATCCCTTTGAAGGAGGAGCTGGTAACTGATCTCCATTGCACTATAAATTGAGGCATTGGGTCAGTGGCCAGAGAGGTTAAGAAGCTAAACTTTTGAGGGTAAATGCTAGTGAAATCAAGACTTCCTATTTGAGCTTAAGGGAGAGATCACATACCTTT